>SJYC01020964.1:0-31932 GCA_006408675.1 Madoqua kirkii
GAGTACAGTCTATTCTTTAACCAATTTTAAATAAGACTATTTATCACAACTATCCACATTAACTCAATTTACAGTGAGTTCAAATGTTTTCTGTTTTCCAAAATGTTCATTCCAGTTATAGACTCCTCATGGCATTGAGGTTTTCTGCATTACAGTTTGTAGCAAATAAATCATTCAGCACCGACAATAGAATGAGACATCCTCTCCTGGTAATTAAAAAAATCTCAGTATTGAGGGTCATTACATTACATTACATTTTGTTTGCTTTTATGTTATATTTTTAATACTATCATTTTTAGTAGTCTCAGTGCAAAATCAAAACTTAACACTGCATCTATATGATTACCAAATGTATTATGACTAATGAAATTCTTTCACAAGGGTCTATACCAAGGTCTGACTTGCCACATGAAAAACATGTTTTGTTTAGATTTTTTTTATACCAGAATTAAACATTGTTAGTTTGTTAATATTAACTATTGGCATTTAATATTGAAGAATTTATTATGATTTAGTAATGAAGACTACTTCATACCCCCTTTAGTCCTCTTCTTGTATTGTCAGGGCTAGAAGGCCTAGGAGGGAGCTTCCTATCCTTCCTTCCTAGATGCTCTTGCCTAGGTTTTGAATTTGTTCAGTGTTCCACCAGTGACATATACTCTTACAAGGCAAGAGAAACAAAAGACATATTCTTTCTCCTATGATAGTAGGTGGGAGTGTAGATTTCCTAGACATGAGTTTTTGCAGAAGATTCTGCTTTCTAACACCATCCACCTTCCTAGATGCTAGGAAGGAGTTCTGAAAGCTTCAGCAGACTTCTGCAGATTGCTGACTCTGGATGTCTGCAACTATGTCTCTCTGTGCTAAATCTAAAATGAGGGACTTTTGCTACTTCAGGTTTGCAAAAGGTTTGTAAGCACCTGATTCTGACCAGGGGTAGTTTTTTTCTTATTAAACTCTAGCATAAATGAAATGGGGAAAAGTACTAAATATTGAGTAACATTTAGTTCCAGAGAAGTAGACCATCTAGAATGCAGATGGAGCTAAAGTAGAGAGAAGTTAGCAGAAAGGTAGAGTTTAAAGTTTAGAAAGCTCAGGAAAAGTTAGGATAATGAGCAAGGTCAGTCAACTCTGGTCTTTGTTAGAGGTGGTTAGTTCTCCATCCATTTTATACCGCTTGCAGTATGTGAGTAGCTCGCGACTATAGAAAATAAATGCCAACTTTATTCCATGAATGAAAAAAATGCTTAATTATCCTCCTACTTCCATTAGTTCCCAGTGTATTTCCACTCAACAGGCCAATCACACCCCTCTATCCATCAAGTTAATGTTTGTCACTTAGTAGACAAGTCACTTAACCTGAAAATAATTCCCACTCTCTAACCAAGGAATTCCCTTGGACTGCAAGGAGATCCAACCAGTCCATTCTGAAGGAGATCAACCCTGGGATTTCTTTGGAGGGAATGATGCTAAAGCTGAAACTCCAGTACTTTGGCCACCTCATGCGAAGAGTTGACTCGTTGGAAAAGACTTTGATGCTGGGAGGGATTGGGGGCAGGAGAAGAAGAGGACGACCGAGGATGAGATGGCTGGATGGCATCACAGACTCGATGAACATGAGTCTGAGTGAACTCTGGGAGTTGGTGATAGACAGGGAGGCCTGTGCTGCAATTCATGGGATTGCAAAGAGTCGGACACGACTGAGCGACTGAACTGAATTGAACTGAACTGAAGTGATTTCTGATATATAAATGTATCCAGCAGAAAGCAGAAGCAAGGATATTTTCTCAGGAAAGCTAAGCAAATAAGCTATGTTAGTTAGCCCGAGTAATGAATGCTGGCTTCTGTTGAGTATTCTATTGGTGTGTGGAACTAAGTAATCCATATCTGACTGTAGTTATCAGTTACCATGCAGGAGGCAAACATTTGAATAGTTTTAGCACGCAGTACTAAAACATCAATTTTTTCCTTGCAACTAAATTTGACATGCAATCTTGTCCACTTTATTCTTGCTTTTATGCTGTCATGTTATTTATTTATTTTAAAAATATTGGACCAAGGCTAAATCAGTATGTTTCAACCTATCTCTCTAGCTGAATGGACCCATGAAACCTTTACCTAATACCTGGAGCAGCTATTTGAAGATTCTGAAAGTAAAAAACAGCATACAGATTGAAGACCATCATTTGAAATAGTACAGACCGAGTAATGGGTTTAACATTTTTTGACTCCAGGATCCTCCAGCCTGGACTCAAGCCAGCCTGAAACCCAAAAGTGGATATTGACACTTCAGTATCAATATTGAATTGATACTGACTTCTGTCAAAGAGAAACCTATTGGAGAAGTCCTCTAGTTCTGACCTGACATGAGAAAGGGATCTCTGAGTTCTTAGAAAGAGTGGAGGAAAATCTCTTACTTATTTTTTTTTCTTTCTTTTTGTCTTAGTTTTTGGTTTTCTTGCATCCCAGCTCCATGGCTGTGGCTATAGGACAGCAGCACCAAAGACATGCAGGCGACTTAAATTCTGCAGGATGGGACTATTTCTCTCCAATCAGAGGATCTGTAATTTCAAAAGAGTGGGGTGAACTCTGGTTGCTTTTTTATTCCCTGTTCTCCTTCCTCTTAGTTGAAACATAGATATAGCCGTGGACTGTGTGCAGCAGAATAGAGTAGATAAAACACTGGATTTCTGTCCAGAGGACTGAAAGGAGAGCCATAGGGACCAAAAAGTAACAGATGATGAAAAAGGAAGCACTTGGTTAAGTGACTTTTGTAAATTTGCTTGTGAGCTCCTGGGCTCACTCCCAAGCTGCACATACATGGATCTGATCTTAAATAACAAGTGAACAGTTGTTCAGTTAAGAACTAAATGAAGAGAGACACCACTGCCCAGGTCCCAGACTGGCCACTGGGTAGCATACATTCTGGACAGATCTAAATGGCTTTACAAAGGGTTTAAAAATGGAACTGACATCAAAATCATAATCCACAGAAATCTACTTGGACCTTGTAATATGAATGCAATTGATTAAATGCCTAGTAAAACAAAATATTAACATTCTCCATAGAACTTAATTAAGACTCAGAGTTTTATGATATAATTTTCAAAATGTTCAGAATACACTCAAAATTATTCAGCATATGAGGAAACAAGAATATCTCAACTCAGAGGGAAAACAATAAATGCCAGTGCTGGGATTACACAGATATTAAAACTAACTGACAGACACTTTAAGGCAGATATTATTTTTTTTAATGCTCCAGAAAGTAAGGACAAATTAGAATGAATAAACAAGTTAGAATAAATGGGAAGATAGAAACTCTCAGAAAATAAGTAGAAGATATAAAAGAAAACCAAAGGGAAATCTTAGAATTAAAAGTATAATATTTAAAACTCACTGGATGAACTCAGTCAAGTAGAGATGACAGAGGATCAAGACAATGAGCTTTAAGGTAGAAAAATGAATTATCCAGGTTGAACAAAGGGAAAAAATTGAAAAGAAAAAATTTGCAGACCCTCAAAGACATGAGTGACAATAGAGAATATTCTAACATTCATGTCACTGAAGAACCAGAAGGAGGGAAGAAAAATGCAATATAAAGTAAGTTTCTGAAGAAAATGTATTTGAGGAAAACTGCATATTTGGTGAAAAACATAAACATACAAATTCAAAAAGCTAAGCAAATTGCAAACAGGATAAACCCCCAAATCATAATCAACATAATCAAATTTATATAAAGACCAAAAAAAAATCTTTAAAATAGCCAGAGACAAATAGTTTGTCATAAAAAGAGAAACAACGATTTTAATAACTATAGTTCTCATCAGAAACCACAAATAAAATGGCACAAAAAATTTCAAGTACTGAAAAGGGAAAAAAAAATACCACCTCAAATCCAGAATTTTATATGCAACAAAAATATCTTTCGGAAACAGACATGAAGTAAAACATCTCTGCTGAGAGAAAACTAAGAAAATTTCTTCCCAGCAGACCTACACTAAAAGAATTACTAAATATAGCTAAGAAAGAAGGAAAATAATACTACAAGGAAACTTGAAAGTTTGGGAATGAGCAACAAAAATGGTAAATATCTGGATGCTTCCGATAGGCAATTTCCCTCCCTTTGAATTTATTAAAGTATGATTGAGAGCAAAAATTATAACATTGTCTGATGGAGCTTTCAGTGTAGGTGGGCATAATACATAAGATGACTACAACATAAAGGGAGGAGGAAGAAGTCTATAATACTGTTTCTATTTTCCACTTGATGTGGTAAAATACTGATTTAAGTAGATTGTAGAAAATTAAGCATGTACACTATAATTCCTAGATTAGCCTATAAAAAGTTCAAGGCAATGGCACCCAACTCCAGTACTCTTGCCTGGAAAATCCCATGGATGGAGGAGACTGGTAGGCTGCAGTCTGTGGGGTTGCTAAGAGTCGGACATGACTGCGCGACTTCACATTCACTTTTCACTTTCAAGCACTGGAGAAGGAAATGGCAACCCACTCCAGTGTTCTTGCCTGGAGAATCCCAGGGAAGGGGGAGCCTGGTGGGCTGCCATCTATGTGGTCGCACAGAGTCGGACACAACTGAAGCGACTTAGCAGCGGTGGCAGCAGAGATACGGTAGAAAACAAAAGTAATATTTATTATCAGAAAAATATTCGCATCATCCAAAAGAAAGAAAACAGAAGAAACAATAATTTGAGAAGAAAAAAGAGATAACAAACGAATAATAAAATGACAGGTCTAAATCCAAAAACATCATCATTATATTAAATGTAAATGGTCTGAACACACAAAAGAGATTGTCAAAGTGGATAAAAATATATGACTCAACAATACACTGTCTATAAGAAACTCAATTCAAATATAATTATATAGATAGGTTAAAGTAAAAATATGGAAATTATATAACATGCAGACAACCCCATCCTTAATGAGAAAATACTGTATCTAGTAAACAATATTCTTCTAAATGTCTAGGGATAAGAAGATGGAAATGGCAGGAACTCAAGATATTAAATGGTTGGTGAGGGCAACACTGGAAGCTGGAATCCCATAAAATTATGAATCATCCCCTTTTACTCCCAATATATGGTCATGTGAGGCTGGAAGCTGGCTGATGTAGATGGTTTAGCCATGGTCTCCCAAAAGGGTAAACCGATATGGACTTTTTACCACCACCTGATATTTCCAAAAAACATCCTCCTTGAAAATTAAGCATCCCTTTTTTCAACATTTAAAAACTAGTACATATATCCATGGAAAAAAAAAAATGCTGCTACACCCAGATCACTTTATCCTAAATAGACTTTATCCTAGAGTCTATTGTTTGCTGGCCAAAAGCATTTCATTTTAATGTAGTCTCCCTCTGCAGAGGGGACCTCTTTCCTGAAGCTTGTGCCATGCTTTGACTTCATTCCCTTTAGTATTTTTTACCCTCATATTTATACCTCTATCTTCCAAGGAGAAAGGCTACTTTCACTTAATGAGAGAGGATGGTATCCTCTTCTATCCTTTTCCTTTTCCTCCTCAAAAAGTCTTAATGAGATTCTTACCTGGTTCAAGATGTTAGGAATGATAGACTGTTTTGCCAAAAGTTTTACTTTCATCTTAGGTTCAAAGGATTTGTTAAGAAACCACTTGTCACACACAATTTCTTAATTCTATATAACAATTCCAAATAGTAAAAAAAAATAATAATAATCAAAGAGACAAGTAAAGGATTAAACAAAGCAGAAAACAATTTTTGAGCAGTAGGGGATTTAGTACAGAAAAATTCCCATCATGAATGAGAAGTATGTTTTTATATATCAACTCCTGCAATAGTAGTAACAACAGAATGTTCTATCAAGTTAGCATTGCATTTATCTATGAAATTTTATAAATCTTTGGTTCCTTGCAAAACCTTACATAAGGGTTCTAAGGGGAAGCTAATATGGGATCAGAAAGAGTAAGGAGTAACATTTGTGTCCACAATACCTGAGTTCTCCTGAGGGGGAAGGTAATAGGTGGTCCCTTTCCAATATAAGATCAGCATGTGTTAGGCATCCGAATGTCATTGGTTACAATACATACAAATTGAGAGGGGCTATTTTAAATAAACATAGGATTTCAGAAAGATAGTCCTTTCACAATAGTTAATGGAGTTCTCCAATAAGTAGGTTTCCCAAATGCAAGAAGTTGGTCCACATAGCAGTCCCTTGGTAGCCTTAACTCAATCTATCAGTTAGTGGGTGTGTTTATCAAAGTCCAAATAATTACCAATGAAATGAAGGAACAATATTCTCTCTAAATACAATAGGTAACACGTGAAATTGGCACATGTATGTTAACTACACTATAATGATAATGTTCCTCGGCACAAGGTGCCAGGGCACTTTGTAAGCCATTAGGGATGATTGTTAGGAATCTATTCTCTAAATAATTTTTCCATGTGTACACACTCAGTTCAGTTTGGTCGCTCAGTCGTCTCCGACTCTTTGAAACCCCATGAATCACAGCACGTCAGGCCTCACTGTCCATCACCAACTCCCGGAGTTCACTCAGACTCACATCCATCGAGTCCGTGATGCCATCCAGCCATCTCATCCTCGGCCATCCCCTTCCTCTCCTGCCCTCAATTCCTCCCAGCATCAGTCTTTTCCAATGAGTCAACTCCTCCCATGAGGTGGCCAAAGTCCTGGAGTTTCAGCTTTAGCATCATTCCTTCCAAAGAAATCCCAGGACTGACCTCCTTCAGAATGGACTGGTTGGATCTCCTTGCAGTCCAAGGGACTCTCAAGAGTCTTCTCCAACACCACAGTTCAAAAGCATCAATTCTTTGGCGCTCAGCCTTCTTCACAGTCTAACTCTCACATCCATACATGACCACAGGAAAAACCATAGCCTTGACTAGATGGACCTTAGTCGGCAAAGTAATGTCTCTGCTTTTGAATATGCTATCTAGGTTGGTCATAACTTTTCTTCCAAGGAGTAAGTGACTTTTAATTTCATTACACATTAGTAGACATTAAAAATGCCTTGGGCCTTATCCTTTTGAGCAAGGTCATATAATACCTGCATAGAGTAAACAGTCCAATCAAATATGTCAGTTAAGGATTTAGTTTGGTGTAGCTGAAATATTACTGAGGCATTAAACAATTGCAGAAAGTTTTTGTCATACGTTAAGCTAAGCTCATGTGCTGTAAGTTGCCGGGGCCCCGCCCCGGTGGATCCAGGGTGATTCCAAGGTGGGGACGGAGTAGGAGTCCTAGGGCAAGTTTTAAACCTCTAGTTGTCAATGCCTTGGTCAGATTTTGGAAGACAGTTTGCAAATGAGCTCTCTGGCATAGGATGGGGCTATATATTTTATTTAAGCATCCCAAATATATAACTTGCTTTTATTAAACAGGGGAAAAGTCAACATATTTTCCAAAGAGGCAGATACCTCAGTAACTAATGTAACATCAGTTTTTTTGACAAGGCATTTAGAATAAGCAAGCAATTAAATTCTTCAAGTAGGAACAGAACATCGCCAACAAGTTAGGCATTGTTTTGCTTAACAATTTTAACTTTAATGTAAATATATATTATTTAGAATATTAGCATCTGAACTACATAATGACTTTATCACTATAATTAAAACCAGGATTTCTGAAACCTCCAAGTAATCTTTTAAAGTTTTTTAACATGGACATGAACTAACCTCTATTTTTTCTACATATCGAATTTGAAATAACTGTCACAATATATCAACATTTTCACAGGAAGAATCTTAAGTCTTCTGGCACATAAAATGTGCAAAATCTGTGTGAAAATATTTAAAATTCTCCTTGAGTAACTTAAGGTCTAAAAGATTGAAAATATTAAAATACTATGAACTTTTTGATAAACTTGACACCGATTTTGTAATTACATAAAGAATGTGTAAGACCTGCACACTAAGTGATTCATCATTGAAATTAACTGTTAAACTGCATATAATTATTGATATTAGTTTTCTAGATCAAACTTCAGCACAAACAGGCTTTAATATAACTTAAAAACATTTTCAACTAAACTGTAAACGCTGAGACAGCAAATGTCAGATCTGCGTTTGCCTAGCTATTTAGGTGTCAAATAAGTCTATGAATCCTAATTTATCCTTTTGTCTGAGTCACCATTGTAGATGTTTTAATAAGTGGAAAATAAATGAAAACAAAAAGTGACCAGTTTTTATTTTTAAAAAATGAGTTATCAACACCTTGTCTTAAAGTTCTGAAACAGCATATTCAATTTTTAAGGTAAAAAAGGCCAAACTTATTATTATAAATTATAAATTCTGGTAATTCTTCTTTTGGCATTAAAAGTCACAGCACAAATTCTTATGCTTTAATAGATAATATATTAGTGTATATCTCAATATACATTTACTAACATTCTCTATCAGTATGAAGTTGGGCGAGGCTATTTTTTATTCCTGAGGCAAAACCTTCCACTGAAACCATAGGTAAGGCTGTTTTAAGATTTTTTGATGGCAGGCTAAAGACAAGTTGCTTTTTATCTTCAGGATTTAAAGGAATGGTGAAAAAGCAGATTGTAACTTAATTACAATTATATTATATCCCCCTGGAATGGCTACTAGGGAAGGGAGCCCAGGTTGTATTAGGGTCGGCAGCAAAAACAATAGCCTTCATTATAAATTTGGATAGCCTAATTGGCTCAATTATTCCTGTTTGTTGTTTACCTAATCCTTTTGATGGATCATAGCCCATCTGCAGCATTTGAGAGGTCACTTTATTATCAGGGCTAAACAGTAACACTCCCATTTGAGACAGCACATCCTTCCCCCACGGGTAAAGGGGAATGAAGGAATTACATACCGTTGAAAAGTCCTACAAGTATCCTAAAATCGCCAATCTACAATTTTTGCACTTTTAGCTATTGCAGGGACTTGAGGGCAAATGAAACCAAATTTGACCCTGAAATCTATCAGAGCAACTTGCCAAACATCACTACTTTTTAAAAGACTTGCAGTTGATTTTACTGGATGGAATTACTATATTTGCTACTTCTTTTCTAAAAGTCCCACACTTCTTTTTCTTTTAAAATTAATTGTGCCACCAAGCTGGGATAAGATAAAACTATTTTTCTTGGGGTCACTGGTAGATGGAACCAATAGGCCTTCTTGTCACAAGTATCTTGTAGGAGTATGTTTTGTGGCAATAATAACTTAATCTCATCTTTTGGTAACATTAATCCCAATTAACTGATCATTTAAAGCCTCATTTACTTTAACAAGAGCCAAATCTGTCTCACTAGTCAACTTTCCCTTAGGACTGGGATTAGGATCGCTGTATAAATAATCAAAGGTTTTAAATCTGCAGTAGTCAGTTTTAAATGTGGGCATATCAAATTAATATCACTAATAATTTCTGGAAATCATTTAAAATTAGTAAACAACCTCTCTGCAGCTTTAAAGGGACATTATCAGTATTTAAAACTTTTGGCAAACCTAAATATAAGAAGCAAGTAAAGAGCTGTTACACAATATCCTTATAAGCTTTTCCAATTATCTTTCCATAACCTAAATCTGGTCTATAGCTTTTTAGATGACA
The DNA here is from genome assembly GCA_006408675.1 of Madoqua kirkii. Classification (NCBI taxonomy): domain Eukaryota; kingdom Metazoa; phylum Chordata; class Mammalia; order Artiodactyla; family Bovidae; genus Madoqua; species Madoqua kirkii. Next base: position 9,588 of record SJYC01020964.1, read on the forward strand.
AGCAACTATCTAATCATTGAATATCTCCAGCAATGGGGAATTCACTACTCTCCAAGGTTCTAAACTCTCTCTCACCTTCTCCTCTGCAGCATTCTCACTCTGCACTAAGTGTTGTAGGCATTCACTTGCATTAATGGTCAAGGCTTGAACTATATATCTACCAGTGCTGTGTAATCTAACAGATAAATTCTGTCCAAACAATGTCAAAGTTAAGAAAGAACAGGCCTTGTTTGCCACGCAGGTGAAGTTATCCTGAGTTCAGGTCTGACTCATATTTCTCCAGCTGAAGATTACCCAGTAGCTTTCTTCATGTTTTCCTTTTACTGTAACATATCCTTGAGGTTGAGGTATGAACGACAATCCACATTACAGTCAGGCTTCCAAGAATAGTCTATTTACGAGAATGTTGTTGTTGTTCAGTCACTGTCATGTCCAACTCTTTGTGACCCCAAGGACTGCCACATACCAAGCTTCCCTGTCCTTCATTATCTCCTGGAGCATGCTCAAACTCATGTCCATAGAGTCAGTAATGCCATCCAACCATCACATCCTCTGACACCCTCTTCTCCTCCTGCCCTCAGTCTTCCCAGCATCAGTCTTTTCCAGTGAGTCAATTCTTCACATCAGGTGGCCTAACTATTGGAGCTTCAGCTTCAGCATCAGTCCTTCCAATGGTTATTCAGAGTTTATTTCCTTTAGGATTGACTGGTTTGATCTTCTTGCTGTCCAAGGGGCTCTCAAAAGTCTTCTCCAGCACCACAATTCAAAAGCATCAATTCTTTAGCACTCAGCCTTCTTTATGGTCAAACTCTCACATCCAAACATGACTATTAGAAGAACCATAGCTTTGACTATGTGGACCTTTGTTGACAAAGTGATGTCTCTGCTTTTTAGTATATTGTCTAGGTTTGTCATAGCTTTCCTTCCAAGGAGCAAGCATCTTTTAATTTAATTTATGATAAAAACAATATGTTAATGGCACACATTTCTATCTTTCCCATCCAGGAATCATCACTAATATGGTATTATCCTTCCCGTGTGCAATCACATGAGCAAGTATAGGAGGACCATGAGGCTGCTTCATTCACCCAGACTCCAATTGCATGTATTTCATTTGTGTATCGAAATCCTCCATCACTTCTAACTGTTAATAAGGTAAGAGGTTCTCTTTTTGTACTTTGCCAGTTACACATGGAACAATCAGCAATTGGACGATTTGATCGTGTTTATTATAAACAGATCACCCTTTCCCTCATTTTGTAATATTACTTGGATCTCTCCATGTAGTCTGGGTCTATAACTCTTCTACAAACACAAATTAAAGTGGAGGAAGTCTTGTTCAGGCTTCAGAAGCAGGAGAGCAGGCCTCTAACCTGCTTCTGACCTGCCTGGACACCGCTTGGATTCCATGCCTGCCTGCAGGCACAGCAAGTCAGGTGGCACTTCAGATAAGAAAGAGAGTGTGTCTTGGAATTCTTGAGCCCCTGAGGGTCTGGCCAAGCCCCTGGAGTCGAAAGAAATCCTATGACTTACCGAATGAAACAATCGGCATTGTAATAGTTAAAACAAAAAACAGAGCTGCATTTTTGCATGCAAACTGATGATATCAGCTTGTGGCCTGAGATTATAAGTAGGTGCTCCCAAAACGACAGTTTGAACTGTCACCCATGAGGTGAATGCACTGCTTGAGACCTTTTCCTAACTGGGACTCCAGATTGCTGTAACAAGGGACTTCTCAGCACTGTTTAAGTCTGGATGTTGGTCAGCCCAATTTGGTGATGTATATATATGCTGTGACTTTTCTCTATTGTTTCTTTCTTTTCTGTTAATGACTATATACTAAAATTAAGTCAATTAATCCTCTGTTAAATATGGAAATTGTTTATTGTTTGTGACAAGTTGTTTCTTTTGTTAATGAATCTTTCAAACCTAAAATAAAAATTAAACTCTCAGGAAAACATAGGCATTTTAGGTAGTTTAGGATAGAAGATGTAGGTAAACAGCTATGTTTACCTTCTCCTACTCTCACAAGACAACCATCCCTGAAAGCATTAGAAATAAAACACAAAACAAGCCTCCTGAGGAGGAGAGATACCTCAGCAAGAATATTTTAGTTCTGACACTCTTTATAAGGCCCAGAAGCCTAGAGACACAAAGTTTAGGTTCGATGAGGATAAAAGAATGGGCAACTACTAAGAAACTATGGTACTTTAAAAATGCTTTTGCTAGATATTTGGCCACCTGTTAGGAATTCTTAAGAGTTGAGCTTGAATGAAATTTTGTCAGAGATGCTGGTAGAAATTGTAGCGATGAAAAACTAACCACAGCACCAAAAAAAAGCATTAGTATGGGCCACTCAACAATAGTTTTGCTAAAAGTGTTGGTCATTTAGATGTGGAAATTTAACTATCTGCCATGTATAGCTATTTATACCAGAACTACCCTGATTAGGGGCTTCCCTGGTGCCTTAGATGGTAACGAATCTGCCTGCAATGCAGGAGAACTGAGTTTGATCCCCAGGTCGGGAAGATTTCCTGGAGAAGGGTATGGCCACCCACTCCAATCAGTGTTCTTGCCTGGAGAATCAGATGACAGAGAAGTCTGGTGGGCTACCGTCCATGGAGTTGTAAAGAGTTGGACATGACTGAGCAACTAACACTTTCACTTTTCACTTTCACCCTCCAGGCTCTGTCATGTATTAAGATCCTGGTCTGAATTTTTGCAATTGTAGGGCTGCATATTTGAAAGGGAGTGAGGAAGAAAGTCATGAGCTGTACACATGGTCTCAAAGTTACATTCCTTAAGAATCATTAATTCCTTGCTCAATCTCCCACTGACTTCCCATTGAACTCAAGAGAAAGCCTATATACTTTAAACTGGATTTCTCCCAAAAGAAACTGGTTTCACAGTCCTTTGAGGAGGTCTTTCTCATCTGGAACTTTGTTCTTTGTTTCTCCTGCTGTTCCCCTCAGCTAAAAGAATCTGATTTTCTTTTGCCACTCTCCAAATCTTATCCATTCTTCTTCTTTGAACAGTTGTTCTATTCAACACTGGGTTACAATAATTTTTCTCTCATTTTTTAAAACACTGATGTATATCTGCCAAAATAAGAGGCACTGACTGTTCAAAGCTTATTACCTATTGTCTGTGTATATCTTGGGTCTACAAGTGAATTTAAATCCTTAGAAGCCATGGATTATTAGAACTCTGGCTTACATTTGTTTTCCTATTACTAAACCAAAACAGTTGAAATTTATCTTGACAAAGTTCAAAAGTAAATTTCATCTTACTTGTGAATATTTTCCAGGTCCATTAATCCGTTTTGGTCTTTTTGTTTTTTGCATATGTACATTTATGCCACTGGCATTCTTATACCTCAGTCAAAACATATGTTCCATGTACAGAGTAAAAGCAATGATTTTCTTGTTATACTATGGAAAGCTGAAATATGGCAGTACCATGGCTAATATGTGTTTTAAATGGAAATTACAAGTATAGATAAAGATCCCTGATGAATAGGTTTTTTATTATTAACAGATATTAATCCTCTCTTGGATTGGTAATAAAATTTTCTGTATTCTTATAGGCATTTTGGTGGTGGTGGTTTAGTCTTAAGTCATGTCCAACTCTTGCAACCCCATAGACTACAGTCAGGCTCCTCTGTCCACAAGATTCTCCAGGTAAGAATACTGGAGTGGTTTCTTGCCTGGAGAATCCTGTGGGTGTGGCATTTTAGGTGACCGTTAAAATGCAGCATACTCATGCCTGACTTGCACCAGATTTCTGTTGTTACTTTGAGGTGTTCATTGACTGCACTCAGATCCAGTTTTTTGTTTCAGGTGAACAATATGATTTTTTAATACAAGTAGATGCTTTAAATAAAATGCTAATTGTAAAACATTAGACATTATAGACATCTTACATTTACATGTAAAGAGTAAAAATCCTCTTTCCCCTCAATGCTATCCTCAGGGGTAACTACTATGAACAGTTTTTAGTACAGGTGTTGGCAAACTACAACCTGTCACCTGGCTTGGTAAATAAATTTTACTAGAGGATAGCCACACCCATTCATTTATGTATCATCTAGACATGAGTTTGAGTAGGCTCCAGGAGTTGGTGATAGACAGGGAAGCCTGCAGTTTATGGGGTTGCAAGGAGTCAGACACGACTAAGCAACTGAACAGACTGACTGACTGAAGGATGCTTTTGCACTGCCACAGTGGAATTGAGTAGTTGTGGTAGAGATTGTGTAACCAACAAAACCTAAAATATATACTCTCTGGCCCTTTATAGAAAGAGTTTACTGACTCTTAATTTAATGTAGCATATATGCTTCCAGATTTTCTATATACGTACAAATGTACATGTGCTTTTTAAAATCATACTGGTGTCACATGTATACAAAAATTACCCAAATGTTAATTGTATAGCTTGATGAATTTTCTCAAAGTGGATATCTCCAAGTAATCAGAACTCAGTTCAGGAAATAGAATATTACCAGCATCTCAAAAGCCTCTCTCATGCTCCTTTCCTACTATCTCTTAAAGATAACTGTTTCCTGCTTTCTCACCCTATCAGTTCAGTTCAGTCACTCAGTCATGTCCGACTCTTTGCAACCCCATGAATCGCAGCACGCCAGGCCTCCCTATTCATCACCATCTCTCAGAGTTCACACAGACTCACGTCCATCGAGCCTGTGACGCCATCCAGCCATCTCATCCTCGGTCGTCCCCTTCTCCTCCTGCCCCCAATCCCTCCCAGCATCAGAGTCTTTTCCAATGAGTCAACTCTTGGCATGAGGTGGCCAAAGTACTGAAGTTTCAGCTTTAGCATCATTCCTTCCAAAGAAATCCCAGGGCTGACCTCTTTCAGAATGGACTGGCTGGATCTCCTTGCAGTCCAAGGGACTCTCAAGAGTCTTCTCCAACACCACACTTCAAAAGCATCAATTCTTTGGTGCTCAGCTTTCTTCACAGTCCAACTCTCACATCCATACATGACCATAGGAAAAACCATAGCCTTGACTAGACTGACCTTAGTCGGCAAAGTAATGTCTCTGCTTTTGAATATGCTATCCAGGTTGATCATAACTTTTCTTCCAAGGAGTAAGCATCTTTTAATTTCATCCTATAGGGTTATAATTTTTCTGTTGTTTTTTTTTTTAAGTTATATAAAGTGGAGTATACATTGTTTTGGGGTCTGGCTTCTTTTGTTCTACAGCATGTTTTAAGAACCAGCCATATTGTTGCATATGGCAACAGTGTTTATTACCATTATGTAGAGAATTTCACTAGGTAAATATACCATCCTTTACTTATTCATTCTAAGTGAGTGGACATTTGTGGCATTTTAAATTTTCAGAAATGAGCATTTTAACATGTCTTTTGATGAGCATATGCAGGCATTTCTCACATGTGGTTTTTTTCAAACTGTTGAATATAGATCATATTCTGTAACAACTTTCAAGTAGGGCTGACTTATTTTGTTATGACTGCATAGTATTTAACTATATGATGTTCTATACCCTATTCTGTTGTTGGTCAGCAAGTCATGTGGCAGAGACTGGTGTATGTTTCCTGAGATCCATTCTCCCTTTCTTCTATGTAATAGTGCCTCCACATTTTTAGCTAGATACATGGCTGCCCAGAATGCAGTCTGTATTTTCCAATCTGCCTTTCAGCTAGGCATTGCCATATGACTAAGTTCTGAACAATAGACTGTAGGTAGAGTATCAAATAGCAGATTCCAAGATTCTCCCCAAGAAACAGAATGACTACCCTTTCTGCCTTTTTACTTCCTTTCCTCATTCTGCTGCCTATAAGCACATGTTTGTATCTTGAGGTTAAACCCCACAGAGTGGAACCACAAGACACAGGGAATCTGAGCCCTGATTGATCAAGTTTTATACCTACTCTAGACTCCCTCTTTGGAATTTTACATGAATAAGAAATTAATATCCATCTTATTTGAGCTAAAATTTTCCCCCACTACTCATAAATGAAATGAATTATGACTAATATAAGTTAGCTTCCAAATTTTATCACACAGTGTGGCAGAGAGCATCTTTCTATACATCTTTATATTTTTAAAATTTCTACTTTTCAGAAAAAAAATTAATACAGGTAGAATTTTTGGGTCAAAAATTAAGAATATTTTAAACTGTAGATACTGTAAAATATTCTTCTAAATGTTGTATCAATTACATTACCACTGATATTATGAGTGACATTTTCTCTTTAACTACATTGAATGTCAATTTGCCAAGCCTCTTTTATTAAAAAATGAAATCAAAACAAAAGACCAAACCCTAATTTTCTTTTTCATGTCTTTGTTGAGGGAAGTTGAGCAAATTTTTATTTAATAATTTTTAAATGAGATATAATTGACATATAACAGTATTAGTTTTAGGTATAGAATTCATGAATATACTATGCATTTATATATGATAAAGTAGGTGTAGAATTTTGGTATAGAATTTAAAGGCTCAAGAAACAGTTTTGTATGACAGGTTAACCTGGGATATCCTCTAATGTACATTAGTGAAGTCTCCTTTATGTATGGTCGGGAAGGTCCCCAAGAGGAAGAAATGGCAACCCACTCCAGTATTCTTGCCTAGAGAATCCCGTGGACTGAGAAACCTGGCTGGCTACAGTCTAAGGGGTGCAAAAAGTCAAACAAAATAAATATTACATATATATTTCAAAATCATTACCACAATAAGTTTAGTTAACATTCATCACCACACAGTTACAAAAATTTTTTTCTTATGATGAGAACTGAGTCTTATGTTATCTTTTATCTGTCCCCTTAACTTATTATTTTTTCATTTTCTGAAAAACATATCAATTAGCAAATAATTTATGTTCACATCTAATATACAGTATACCTTCATTTTTCTTCATATTGCTTTGGGAATAAAACCAGAAAATATTGGATAATAGTTAAAGTAGTCATAATCTTTTTTTTTAACCAATGAGAATTCCTTTAATAGTTCATCATTAAGTATGACATTTAAAGTAGGTTTTTAATCAATTTTTTCAATCTAATTAAAATCAAGTTTTTAATGTTTAGTCTCATTTTAACACATTGTTTTTAAAATATAAACAGAAAATGATTTTTCTTTAGTAGTAACAGGAGAAATTCTTGTACTTAAGGTTGCTAAGTAAGAGAAGAGACCTTTAAAAAACCTGAAGGTGAGAGAACACTTTCACTGGCTTTGTTATCTTTTATCTGTCCCCTTAATTATTATTTTTTCATTTTCTGAAAAACATATCAATTAGCAAATAATTTATGTTCACATCTAATATACAGTATACCTTCATTTTTCTTCATATTGCTTTGGGAATAAAACCAGAAAATATTGGATAATAGTTAAAGTAGTCATAATCTTTTTTTTTAACCAATGAGAATTCCTTTAATAGTTCATCATTAAGTATGACATTTAAAGTAGGTTTTTAATCAATTTTTTCAATCTAATTAAAATCAAGTTTTTAATGTTTAGTCTCATTTTAACACATTGTTTTTAAAATATAAACAGAAAATGATTTTTCTTTAGTAGTAACAGGAGAAATTCTTGTACTTAAGGTTGCTAAGTAAGAGAAGAGACCTTTAAAAAACCTGAAGGTGAGAGAACACTTTCACTGGCTTTGAGTTTTAGAATGCTTGGTAAGTGACTTAATTTCAGAATTCTTTAGTTTTGAGATCCAGCAGGAAATAATTCTGGACTGTACACTTGCTGTAAAATTTACCATGTCTGTTTGGGGAGAGAGTGCTTACATTACAATATTGTTTGACAACAGTTTTACTATACAAAAGATAGTTTAAAAATAAACCTAAGACCTGGCTGGAGCATGGTAACAATACATTATTTCTTAGCATGAGACCATCCAAAGCTAAATCATCCACATTACATCATTCATCTTATTATTAGTCCAGTTACCCAGAAGACTTAGTTAACTTTGTTTCCTTTCCCCTACAACCGACATTCAGAATGTCATCAAGTTATCTTATTATTTTTTTTACTCTACTCCTACCACCTTAATTAAAACTTTTATGTCTTGACCATGCTGGCCACAAAGACCAATTAAAATAAACTCCCATGTCTGGCCTCTGGGAAGTGAGGTCACTCAATCAAGTCTGACTCTTTACAACCCCATGGACTGTAGCCTACCAGGCTTCTCCATTCATGGAATTTTCCAGGCAAGCGTACTGGAGTGGGTTGCCATTTCCTTCTCCAGAAGATCTTCCCCACCCAAGGATCGGACCAGGTCTCCCGCATTGCAAGCAGATGCTTTTACCATCTGAGCCATGAGGGAAGCTCCCACCAGAATCTAATTCAAAAGGCCTATTATAATGCTATCAATTAGTAGAGTGTTTAGACCATCTTGAAAGAGCCTAACCAAAATCTTGAGACAGAAATTAGATGTGATTATACTGGGATTATACTATGTAACTCAGTCTAGAAAGATCTACAACAGAAAAAATGTGACTTGAAAATTGTTTCACAGTCATAAAGAGAAAATTTGGCCACTCCAAGGGATGTTCCATATACTAGTTTGAGTCTTACCCTAGATACATAACCCTTTCAGGTCAGCAGAAAGGTCAAAAAACTGGCCAGAGTTCCTAATGAACTGCTTTTGAAATTTGTGAGTAGGAGAATTCATATCTAAAGTCTGCAAGAGCAGTCTTTAGACATTCTGGCCATAATTCATTTGTTATTGATACCATATGATTGCAATGACATTCAATGGTGTAAGAGCAATACTTGCTGCCAAGAAAGAAAATATTGTATGATATTAAGCTTTATACTTTTGGCCACACTTGTAACAAAGATGTATTTTGTGTGTGTTATTTTCATTTTTTATATCCCCCCCCACAGACCTTGTTGTTCCTCTCTTTAATCTCCAACTATTCTAGGCCAAAATGTCCAAGACAGAATTTTTTTACATTTTCATAGACTAACTCCTTTAAGATTAGAAGATTAAAAGAAATAAATCGCCTCTAATTTATATCTCAGATGAAACATTACTTCTTTCTCTTTTCTGTGGAGTACCACCAGAATGCAATCTTAAAGTTTTAGAGTGTGGTTGAGAGATTTTTGTATAGAAATTGCTTTCTGCTTATGTTGTGGAACCCCCATCCTAAACCAGCTCAATCCATTCCAGACATGGTAAATGACTTTTCCCCCGGAAATTGAAAGAGTAAGCAAGACTCACTTACTTAGGGAAAATAAAGTATTTTGAGTTTTCTAGTTGTGATGATTTATTGAATTCGATTAGGTGAAACAGTGACTCCTGGAACTTGCACTTATGTCAGCAATTGGCTTATTCCTTGATGCTAATATCTTGGCTTTGTTTGGTAAACTGGTGGTCAAAATGATCCTTGCTTCTTATTCAGACTGTTTCTTATCCTTCTGCAGGCCACAACTATCTGGCTGGCTCATTTCATTTTTGTCAGAAAAAATCGTAAATCTTGAGGTATATCAGTTGAAGCACAAAATTGGGAAAATGAAACGGGGGAAAATGAAAGGTGGTCCACAGTTGGACCATCAAATGGGCTGTATTTAGATGGATATCTCCCAGAATTAACCACTTAGCTACAAAGAAGAAGATTTCTACATATAGGCAGTATTTGGTAAGTATGGGAAATTATCATATCACATTTTATTATAGTTTGGGGGCTACTTTAAAGAGGTTGTTTAGTACAGTGCTTTAATAAGAAGTAGCATGCTGCCAGTGTTCTTTATATGGATGACATAGGAGAACAATTAATGCATAACAGTCTCTCCTTACTCATTTCCAAGGACATGAAATTTGGCGGCTCCCCAGACCCTTCCTGTTCCCATCCATACCTAATCAACCAACTTGTCCTTACTGACTACACAAGTTACCATATGCATTATATAAGTGTTAGAAAGTATAGACAAAAAAAGAATTCACTTATCTTACCACTCAGTTTTAAGAATCAAGTATTTCTGTTCCAGTTACTATTGCTTCATACAATTTTATAAAAATGACAATTGTATTCACAGGTTCTGTGGGTCAGGAATTTAGTCTAGACCCAGGGCAGACTTCTTATGTGTTTTAACAGGCATGGGGTATTAGCTGGAAAGACTGAAAGACTGAGATGAGAATACGGATCATCTGAATGCATCTTCACTCACGAACTGACAATTGACACCAATTATTGCCTGGACTACTGGTTAAACCTGGTGGCTCAGAGGTTAAAGAGTCTGCCTGAAATGTGGGAGACTTGGGTTTGATCCCTGGATCAGGAAGATCCCCTGGAGAAGGAAATGGCAACCCACTCCAGTACTCTTGCCTGGAGAATCCCAGGGAAGAGTCTGGTAGGCTACAGTTCATGGGGTCACAAAGAGTCGGACACAACTGAACGACTTCACTTTCTTTCACTTTCACTGGTTAAATTACCTAGTCATGGCTTCTTTATGTGGGCTAGTTTGGGTATCCTTACAGCCTACACAACAGCTGAGTTCTACAAATAAGTGTCCTAAGAAGTACAAAAGGCAAACGTGCAATGTGTTCTTATCATTTAACCCAGAAGGCCTGTGCCATTACTTCTGTTATACTGTGATGGTCAAATGGTCACAGGAGTCTGCCCAGTATGATTCTATGGGTTTTCCTTTGGGGGCTCAGAATAAGAAGAAAGGAAATTATATTCACCTTTTATTCTTTAGAGGATGCTTTATGGTAAATAAAAAGAAAAACTCAGAGATATTGTCCTATTTCCTAGAAACTAAAAGAGAGATTGTGAAGGAGGCATTGACATCTCACTGTAGCAATCCCAAGGAGAGGTGTACTCCTGAGTAAATAACCAAGGCAAGATGACCATTCCCAGGCTCTGATTTGAGAGATAACAGATAAAATATCAGGCATAAGTGTTTGTATTGCTCTTACCGACAAAGCAACAAGTTTGAGATATCTAACCATGTGTTTCCCACTTTAAAGTTCAACAGTTACTCTCACAGGCCTGCATGTATTTGGAGAGCAATTCTTGTGGAGCAGCTTAGGGAAATAAAAGGGACAGTTCTTCATATCTGCCCCACTGGGGTATCACCCAGATATAACACCCAGAAAGTCCAGCTTTAACAAAATACCTGTCTTCCTATAGAACTAACTTCCTACAGAAGTTAAGAGTAACAGCAGCAGCAACAAGAACAAAGCAGCTTCAATTTCCTAATCCTGCAGCAGGATTCAGAAAAACCTATTACTCGCCTAGGCTTAATAGAGATGAAACTGCAAACTCTAAGTACAGGTGCTCAGAGCAACTAGGAGGATGGTTATAATTACATTACAACTGTGTTGGTGAAACTTTGGGTTAGATTCTGAGGTCCTCAAGTGGTTAAATGGAGAAGGCAATGGGAACCCACCACTCCAGTACTCTTGCCTGGAAAATCCTATGGATGGAGAAGCCTTGGTGGGCTGCAGTCCATGGGGTCGCTTGCAGTCGGACACGACTGAGCCACTTCACTTTAACTTTTCACTTTCATGCACTGGAAAATGAAATGGCAACCCACTCCAATGTTCTTGCCTGGAGAATCCCAGGGGCGGGGGAGCCTGGTGGGCTGCCATCTATAGGGTCGCACAGAGTCGGACACAACTAAAGCGACTTAGCAGCAGCAGCAAGTGGTTAAATGATGAATATGGTAATATCAATCCTAGAGGGAAATTTGGACCAGGGAATGTCAAATGGATTAGAGACACTATGGATAAAAAGAAAAGCCAGAAAGTTATCCTAGTTACAATCAGCTCATCCTTGCTTTACATAATTATAATAATATACAGATTGCAGTTACCACAGTTTAGTTGCTGGTGCTGCTGCTGCTGCTGCTGCTGCTGTCTCTTCAGTTGTATCTGACTCTGTGCAACCCCATAGATGGCAGCCCACCAGCCTCCCCCGTCCCTGGGATTCTCCAGGCAAGAACATTGGAGTGGGTTGCCATTTCCTTCTCCAATGCATGAAAGTGAAAAGTGAAAGTGAAGTCGCTCAGTATCAAATGGATTAGAGACACTATGGATAAAAAGAAAAGCCAGAAAGTTATCCTAGTTACAATCAGCTCATCCTTGCTTTACATAATTATAATAATATACAGATTGCAGTTACCACAGTTTAGTTGCTGGTGCTGCTGCTGCTGCTGCTGCTGCTGTCTCTTCAGTTGTATCTGACTCTGTGCAACCCCATAGATGGCAGCCCACCAGCCTCCCCCGTCCCTGGGATTCTCCAGGCAAGAACATTGGAGTGGGTTGCTGTTTCCTTCTCCAAAGCATGAAAGTGAAATCACTCAGTCATGTTCGACTTCAAGCAACCCCATGGACTGCAGCTCACCAGGCCCCTCTGTCCATGGGATTTTCCAGGCAAGAGTACTGGAGTGGGTTGCCATTGCCTTCTTCCACAGTTTAGTTAAATGACACCAATTCCTTAAGATCAGTTTTTATTTCAATTACCATTATCTGTGAATAATTGCATGAAGTAGAAACTTTACTACCAGATTTTCAGTTCACAAATCACTACATAAATAACATATATGAATCATGACCAATCACTTCACTTGCTTCAATATCTATTGATGATTGGCCACCATACATCAGTTATTTGGTTCACATCCAGAGAGCAAAGCCTATAGTTGTGTTTCCACCTTCTCTTCCAGTGACAAATGTGCATAACATTTGAAAAATGGATGACCAAAAAGAAAACTGACTAAATGTTGAATTCAACAAAGTAACAAATTTATAAAGCTACAAGTGAAATTCAAATTGAACTTACACAGTATTTTAGAAGAAATAGCTATCTATGGTAATGTCGATACTGGCACTGTTTGAGAGACTATAGTGTGCAGCCAGAGGAACTCAGTGAAGGCAAAATAAGTGACACAATGAGGAAAGTGGTTGTGGTATAAAGGATGAAGATGTCCTAGAAGAAGGCACACTGCAAAAAAAAAAAAGAAGAAGAAGAATTCTGGCGTTAAAGAAGCTGTCAGAGGTATTCCATGACATTGAAAGCACAAAGGATAGTCAGACACCAGTGCAGATTTGAAAAGGAATATAACAGTTCACCAAAACATAATAAAGATGCTCAGTCTACACTGTACGTAACACAATAAGAGGACAGCAAGCACTGTTCAAACTGCACTTGGTAAGATTTCTACAAAGAAAAAAGCTCTTTACTGTTCAGTTATTCAAATGTTTCAAATTACAGTGTATTAAATATAAATAACTATGAGTTTTATAATTTTCAGTTTCTCTATATTTATATAACCCATAGGAAAAAGTATTTACTGTTGATTAAAACATTTTCAAGGTCCCAGAACAATTGTCATTTTCCCCATTTGAGTGATAAGATTATTTTTCATGGTTTCATTTGAACAGTCATTTTTATGAGTCTCTCACTACAATGCACAGCAAAGATTGCCTGTATATCAGAGCTAAGTGGGCAGCAGTGGAGAGGAAAACAAAATGGTAGATATTTTGCAAAACTGGAGGACCATGATTGAGTGGTTGTGAAGAATGATATTGGAGATGATGGTAGGTGTGTTTAGCAGCTATAAAAAGAAGCACAAAAATGTTATTAGGAGAAGAAAATAGGGAAGAACATCTCTGTGTGGAGACAGATTCCAAGAGAGGCTTGGTTTAGAGAAAAAACATTGTGAGCTTTGGAAGCAGCGTAATTATTTAGGAATGGTTCAGTTATGTCAAATATCAGATATGACATGAAAATTTGACCATTTTTAATACAATTGGGAGGATAGGCATACTAACTATTGTTGGTACCAGTAAAAGGAATACTTTCCATTCCCATACCATTTCATGCAGCAGTTACCATTTATTTAGTGGGATAAATGTATCTTTTAAAGTCTACATTTAAAAACAAAGTAGAAGAGCTTCTGGATTTTCTAAATCTGGCTGGTTTAGGCATGATTTTTTAAGATAAGCTTTTTAAAAAGAAATCCTTGTTGAGAATTTGCCTCTTAGATGACGATTTTCACCTTTCTATATCTAAAAGAGATCATTTCAGAATTAAGACCAGCAAAGTCAGTTAGAAGAACACATGTAAGGGTGTCCTAGGGATCAGAGAAAAGAACTGTTTGTAGTGGAAGAGCTATAAGGAAGAACAGCTGAGATAGAAGACTGCCCAGCAGGAGGAAATTGGAACTGATAGATTTCTGTCCTTCCAACTAGGAAGGCTATTGTTCTGTTGGGTAAAGAACAGTCGTCATTCACCACAGTTGGTTGACATGATTTATTAAGTTGAATCAAGTACAAAAAAAGAAGGGTTGTTTATGATAGGCCAGATTCCATGAGTGGGAATTTCTTGGAGTCAAATAGGAGAGAATACACCCCTGTGTTAAAGATTTTCCAGAGGCCTCTTCCACTCCACTTTTGCCCCTCCCAAAGTCACTCGCCAAAGAAATACTTTGCTGGACACAGAAATGGCCACAGCTGTGGTCATAAGGAAACATCAGGGTATGAAATGAATCATTCTCCCTTTTAGTTAACTTTTTTGGGAGTATGCAGACAGGGTAAAGGACAGGTGCTGGTTAAGACAATAAACATCATTAAAGTGTTTGGAAATGCTGCCAGTTTCCACGAGCAAAATCTTGCCAAAGAGCTGTAATTATTTGTTAGGTCAATGAACTAAAAATTTCCCAGTATCAGTATTAAGCAAAAAGGTCATTAATGCTTTGCGCATGTGTGTGTGCTAAGTTGCTTCAGTCTTGTCCGACTCTTTGTGACCCCATAGACTGTAGTCCACCAGGCTCCTCTGTCCATGAGAATTTTCTCGGCAAGAATACTGAAGTGAGTTGCCATGCCCTCCTCCAGATAATCTTCCTGACCCAGGGGTAGAACCCACTTTCTTATGTCTCTTGCATTGGCAGGTGGGTTCTTTATCACTAGCGCCACCTGGGAAGCTTCATTAATGCTTTAGGGGACCATGGTGAGTTTGAAAGAGGGTTGACTTGATCATCCCCTTCCACAGTCCTCTATCAGATCACCCAGTAATCTTCCTCAACCACCAGACTCCTGGATGGCTGAAGCAGGGCCAGCAACTGACTCCCTGACCATCCATGCAGGGTTTTCTGTTATCCTCCACCCAAACTGGCAAGGTCTTCTATGACTTATGTAGACTCATCCCCAGATGAGGATCACCACCTCCCTACCCTCCCTTCAAAAAGAAGCCTGAGATCAGTTCTCTACTCTGGCTATCAAAACGGAGAAATTAACTACAGTGTTTTATTATGTCAGTGTTGGACAAAATCTGCAACTCCATGCAAGTGTCCCAAACATCTAGGATTGCAAGTATGGAGACAGGCCTTTCAGTCATAGCAGAATCCCAGTTTTGCCCATGAAGAAGGGGGAGAGGACAGACCCACAGATAATATAGATGCTTGAACTCACGTGTTGCTCCAAAGTTGGAGTTGTTTTCTCATTCTAAAGGGCTAGCTTTTGTGACCCTTTTTCCATAGATGCCATCTCTAAGAGGCCTGACAATAGACTACAGTGTTCTAAACTTGTCATATATCCAGGATATATGTGTGGGGGTGTATTTTTTAAATCCCACCACCTACAATGTAGATATTATTTTTGTTGCACAAATATGATAAATGAGATTTACTGATTTTCTCAAAAATATCTACTTGAGCTTGCCTGACTGCCAAGAGTTCCAGGCAATAAGAATTCATTTCCTTTTCACTCATCATCCTCCAAAGCAAATCATCGCCTAGTAACATATCGATCATGCTGCTGTTTGAGCCTGTTCTCATGAGGTTCTAAAAATCTGCTTTTCGCCATATCCTGAGCTTTTCCCCACAGTAATTGCAGGGATCACCTCTCCATTTCAGTCCATCTTACATGTCACATACAATCTTTCCTGAAAATAAATGCCTACTTGCAAATAATCCCCTTCAGTTGATTTGTAGATTAGTATTAACACCACACAAAATTCAGCTGTTTTTTTGTGATTAGACCTAGTGCTCATACAGTAGTCTTCATCCATTGTAATTTTTATTTTCAATAACAATATATATAAACTGATATTAAAAATAATTGTGCTGTCCTTGTAAGAATTTAAGTTCAAGTATAAAGAACATATAAACTTGTAAAGGAAGTTTATTATATAAGAAGTTCATTATGAAAGAGTTTACTGATTACAATTATCAATGAGTTTCTGCATTTTATGAAGGAATGGTGACATAATCTAAATACATATTGTTAAGTTAAATATCATTTCCACCACAAGAAAAATATCCACACACTCCTACTTTTCTCCTAATATAAAATTCTTGATGTGGCTTCCACAGCTGCTGTTGGCTCTTAAATCTTCAGCTGACCATACTCAGGGTTCCAAACACACACTCTACCTCACACCCCATACAGAGTTACCGCCTCTGCATCCACACAGCTGATCTCCAAGGGTTGTATTAAGATCACAGGATCTAATTCCCACAACTTGTCCTGAGAGCTGATTTATGACCCCAATAAAGAATTTAACAAAAATATGAGGGCAAATTACTCAGAGGAATTCGATTTAAAATGTTGCCCTGAAATTTCCCATTCACTACCCCATCTATCATGGATCAAATTAAAAGCACACATGAGCTAATATTACAGGGTCTAACAGGGTGAAAACATTTTGGAATTAGTAACAATCCCTTCCTAACAGTGTATTATCTCTGAAATTCCTTTCTGGAACAATGATCTTGATTTGCACTTTTTAAAAAAATAACAGGCAAAACTGTTAATAAGACAAACAATGAGTGGCTAAGGACACTCTGAAAATAGACACCAAGGACTTCAACTTCTGAGAAGAGAGATTTACTTTGAATCATTTTAGCAAAGAAGAAAGCTTTACAATATTAATAAATTTCAGTTTTTGGTGTAAAAAGTGACTGGTTCATCCCTGACAGAGCCTCGCCCAACTTTCCATTGGAATATTCATGAAGATACAGGCAAGGGTGAAAGTGTATATCACTACTCAACTACCAAGAATGGAAGCCAACTTGGTGTCAGAACTGGTAAAGATTTCCACCGGTAGGCCTTTCAAGCTCAACTGAGAAACACGATCAGTGACTCAAGCATAGATACAAAGTAAATCTAAAAGCCTGAAAAAGGGTCAAAGATATTTTGTCTTGCCCCTCACTTCTGAAAAATATTGGATTGCTTTTTATCTAGTCCATGGCATTGTTTTAGAGGCAACCAAATGATGTCTCTGTTCTTTTTGATTCCCCACTTCAAGTCCTGAAAATCATAAGACCTGCCTCATGCATTAATGTCCTGCTCTTTACCCTTCCATAACAGTTTTAAAAGGCTAATTATGAAAGTACTATATGCCTATTAGGGAAAATTTGGAGAGTCAGGAAAGTTGCAAAACAATCACCAGAGAGAGCTAGCATGGATATTTTTGCCAACTGTATATACTTTTATGTAGCTAAGCCTTTTAACAGCCCTTGTGATGCCTGTCAAATCTGGTAACATTCACTCACCTATCCTCTTAGAGGTTTTGTATTCTCTTCTCTTTCCTTAAAATATTTCCCTGGTAGCTCAGACGGTAAAGTGTCTGCCTACAATGTGGGAGACGATCAGTCCCTGAGTCAGGAAGATCTCCTGGAGAAGGAAATGGCAACCAATTCCAGTATTCTTGCCTGGAAAATCCCATGGACGGAGGAGCCTTGTAGGCTACAGTCCATGGCATCACAAAGAGTCAGACATGACTGAGTGACTTCACTTCACTTCTTCTGTTTCCTTAAACCTCAAATTCCCTCTTTGCTTCCAACCTCAAATGAAAACTGATTCTTATACAGAAGCAATCAGAACAGATGTTTCTACAAAATGCACCAGGAACAAGCATTGTCCATGCCCTTTGCCTTTTCAGACCTTCCATTTTGCACTGGATCCCATTTCTCTCTTCTTAAGAACTGTAGTTCTGTAATTATTTCCATCCCTGTCTCACCATTCCCCTCCCTTCCTTAATGAGTCATTACCAAAGGGAAAAATATGCCATAATATCTTCATTTTAGAAAAGCCTTGTCTTGACCCCATATCTCTCTCAGCTCCTGCTCAGATTTAAGCTTTCCCCTGGACAGAAAAAGTCTTTGCAAAAGTTGTCCATGCTCAATGTTCTTATCCTTTTATCTTCTCTGTACAACCCAGTTTAACCTGGGCAACAATCACACCAAGTTACTAAACCCAATAATCAGAGTTCAGGCCAAAGATAACTTGACCTTGCAGCAGCTTTTGAGACTGTTGATCTCAACAGTCTCTGTTCATCTTCATATACTTTCTTTACTTAATTTTTTGTTTTTGTTTTTTTTTTTAAGAAAACATTTTTAATCTTATAATACAGTACCTTGAAAATTATAATAACACAGTACAACAGCTGATGATTCTTAGTTGTGCCAACCACATCACTGCTGTTTTTATGTTTTCCTTTTCTTTTTTAATTATTTTAATTAGAGGATAATTACTTTACAATATCATAGTGGTTTTTGCCATACATCGACATGAATCAGCCATGGGTGCACATGTATCCCTCTATCCTGAACCACCCTCCCACTACCCTCCCAACTCCATCCCTCTGGGTTGTCCCAAAGCACCAACTTTGAGTGCCCTGCTTCATGCATTGAACTTGCACTGGTCATCTATTTTACATATGGTAATATACATGTTTCAGTGTTACTCTCTCAAATCATCCCACCCTCACCTTTTCCTACATAGTCCAAAAGTCTGTTCTTTATATCTGTGTCTGTTTTGCATACAAGGTCATAGTTACTGTCTTTCTAACTTCAATGTATATGAGTTAATATTGGTGTTTCTCTTTCTGACTTACTTCACTCTGTATAATAGGCTCCAGTTTCATCCACCTCATTAGAACAGACTCAAATGCATCCTTTTTAATAGCTGAGTAATATTCCATGGTGTATATGTGTCACAGCTTCCTTATCCATTTGTCTGCCAGTGGACGTCTAGGTTGCTTCCATGTCCTAGCTATTGTAAACAGTGCTGCAGTGAACACTGGGGTACATGAGTCTCTTTCAATTCTGGTTTCCTCAGTGTGCATGCCCAGTAGTGGATTACTGGGTTATATGGCAGTTCTGTTTACAGTTTTTTAAGGAATCTCTACACTGTTCTCCATAGTCACCAATTTGCATTCCCACCAACAGTGTAAGAGGGTTCCCTTTTCTCTACACTCTCTCCAGAATTTATTGTTTGTAATATTTCTGCTGGTGTCCATTCTGACTGGCATGAGATGATACCTCATTTCAGTTTTGATTTGTATTTCTCTAATAATGAGTGATGCTGAGCATTTTTTCATGTATTTATTAGCCATCTGTCTGTCTTCTTCAGAGAAATGTCTGTTTAATTATTTGACCCAATTTTTGATTGGGTTGTTTGTTTTTCTGGTATGGAGCTACATGAACTGCTTGTATATTTTGGAGATTCATTCTTTGTCAGTTGTTTTATTAACTATTATTTTCTCCTATTCTGAAGACTGCATTTTAATCTTGCTTGTAGTTTCCTTTGTTTTGCAAAAGCTTTTAAGTTTGCTTAGGCCCAATTTTTTATTTTAGTTTTTATTTCCATTACTCAGGGGGATAGGTCATAGAGGATCATGCTGTGATTTATGTCAGAAAGTGTTCTGCCTGTGTTTTCCTCTTTCCTCAGTTTTATAGTTTCTGGTTTTACATTTTGATCTTTAATCCATTTTGCATTTATTTTTGTGTATGGTGTTAGAAAGTTTTCTAGTTTCATTCTTTTACAGGTAGTTGACCAGTTTTCTCAGCACCACTTGTTAAGAGATTGTCTTTTCTCCATTGTATATTTTTGCCTCCTTTGTCAAATATAAGGTGTCCATAGGTGTGTGTAGATTTATCTCTGGGTTTTCTATTTTGTTCCATTGACCTATATTTCTATCTTTTTTGCCAGTACCATACTGTCTTGATGACTGTAGCTTTGTAGTATAGTCTGAAGTCAGGAAGGTTGATTTCTCCAGTTCCATTCTTCTTTCTCAAGGTTGCCTTGGCTATTTAAGGTTTTTTTTGTTTCCATAAAAGTTATGAAATTATTGGTTCTAGTTCTATGAAAAATACCATTAGTAACTTGATAGGGATTACGTTGAATTTATAGATTGCTTCAGGTAGTATACTCATTTTCACTGTATTGATTCTTCAACCAATGAACATTGTATATATCTCCCATCTATTTGTGTCATCTTTGATTTTTTTTTCATCAGTGTTTTGTAGGTTTTTTGTTTCTTGAGGTGAACTTATTCCCAAGTATTTTATTTTTTTCACTGCAATGGTGAATGGGATTGTTTGCTTAATTTCTCTTTCTGTGTTTTCATTGTTAGTATATAGGAATGCAAGGGATTTCTGTGTACTTTACTTAGTTTTTATGATAACACTAACACACTCACTTTGTTTTCAGTTTACTTCATTGCCCCGTGACTGTGCTTAATCTTTATATTCCCAATCATGGCCTGCCACATTATTTGCAGTATACAGTAAATAATAAAAATTCAGAATCCTTAATCAAAAATTGTTAGGAATTTCAGGACAGTGAGAACAGATCATTAAACCAAGCACAGGCCTTTTAAACACAAGGTCCTATGTGACCACATAAGTTGTATACTCATGAAGCTGGCCCTATTCCCATCCTTACAATGCTTCAGTGCCCATGGCTCAGTGCTCCTCTGTTCACACTCACTCCCTAAATGATCTCATCCAATCCAGTTGGCTTTAGATGCCACATACAGCAACAAGCCCCATTTTATCTTTGACCTTAGTCTCTCCATTTATCTCCAAATTCAAGCAGGAAAATGTAGAATAGATCTAGAAACATACATGAAGAATAATCAGTATACTCTTTGTCCTCTTACTCTGTTCTTTTTAATGCAGTTGGTGTTTTATTATAGATATGTATATGTGCATGGATATATGCTCCTTCATGGCAAAAATCCTATCTTTTTTATTTATTGCCATATCACTAGTTCTTAGAACAGTGACTGGCACATAGTAGGCACCCAAAAAATATTTTTGTGAAAGAATGAATGAAGATTGATGCTGTATTCACAATTCTTTCATCTTTACTTTTCATTCTAGACAATAGCTTTTGGTTCTCTTTTTATGTGACTAAAGTATTTTTTCTAAAGGGAACAAGGCTTATTTGAGGAATCTAATATAATAAATAACAGGAAAGTAAAGATACTACTGAATTCTATTGGTTAAGCAAGATATTTAGAGAGTACTAGTGATTTGTGGTAGCTAATTATTCACATGGTTTAATTGGTCAAAAAAAATAAAGGCGATAGTGACAACTAGAGCTATTAGAAAAGACATTTGGTACCTAGGTAGCAAGGAAGCTTCAGAAAATTCAGATAAATTGCATATTCAAAAATACAAAGCAGAAATGAGTTGTGGTGGAAGAAGGGAAATTTCAAAAGGGAAGAAGGGCCCTACTGAACCTCTTTAGCTGGGAAATAAGTATATATACAGAGTGGGTAAGTAAAAGACTTAGTGTTTTAAGAGAATAAAAAGTAGATCTTCATTATGTGAATACATTTAAAACATAGTAGTTTGAGACACTAAATGGCTTTTAGTTCTTTTTCTTTGTCAAATACGAATTGTTCATTCCTGAAGATGAAACTCAAATAAGCCACTGAGCAAATAACTTCCAAAACAAGCTGATGTAAACGTATAGACCGGTAAGTGAATAATGTTAATACTTAACATATTTTATACAGACTAAGCACATGCAAAGGTATGTGTTTATAATGACTATATTTTACTTAATATAGGCAGTTATATTTATTATAGAAAGCTTGCTGCTGCTAAGTTGTGTCAGTTGTGTCCAACTCTGTGCCACCCCATAGACAGCAGCCCAGCAGGCTCCTCTGTCCCTGAGATTCTCCAGGCAAGAATACTGGAGTGAGTTGCCATTTCCTTCTCCAATGCATGAAAGTGGAAAGTCAAAGTGAAGTCACTCAGTCATGTCCAACTCTTAGCGACCCCATGGACTGTAGCCTACCAGGTTCCTCCATCCATGGGGTTCTCCAGGCAAGAGTACTGGAGTGGGTTGCCATTGCCTTCTCTGATAGAAAGCTTAGAAAATGGCTATTTAAAAAAATATAAATCAAAACAAAAACACCCATTGTAACATTTTGTTATGTTTTATTTCTCAAAGTTCTATCCTAAGCATTTAGGGAAGAAAAGCAAACAGACATCCAAATCAAAAACATAAAAATAAAATTGTGTCTGGTTGCAGATAACATAATCTTATAAATAGAAAATCTTAAAGACTCCAGCAAAAATGTTAGAAATAATAAATTAAGTGAC
>SJYC01020965.1:0-65310 GCA_006408675.1 Madoqua kirkii
CACTACAGGATATAAAAATCGGTGTATAAAAATAAGTTGCATGTCTATATGCTAACAATGAACTATCTGAAAAAGAAATAATGAAAACAAACTCATTCACAATAGTATTAGAAACCATAAAATATATGAGTTAATTTAACCAAGAAGGTAAAAGAGCTGTACACTGAAAACTGTAAGACTTTGATAAAAACAATTAAAGAAGACACAAACCAGTGAAAATACATCCCATGTTCATGGATCAGAAGAATTAATATTGTTAAAACATCCATACTCATGCCACCAAATCATCTGGAGATTAAATGCAATCTTTATCAAAATTGCAATGGCATTTTTCACAGAAACAGAAAAAAATCACCAAATTTATTGAAAACCACAAAAGACCCAAATATCCAAATAAATCTTGATAAAGTAGAACAAAACTGGAGTCATCAGACCTCCTGATTTCAAATGATATTAACATAGCTAAAATAATCAAATAAATATGATGCTGACATGAACCCAGATATATAAACCAATGGAACACAACAAATAGCATAGCAATAAACCTATGCATACATAGCCAATTACTCTTTGGTGAGGAACCCAACAGTAATCAATGGGAAAAGAATAGTCTCTTTAATAAATGATATTGGGAAAATCAGATATTCAGATACAAAAAAAAATCAGATCCCTATCTTGTATCACTCATAAAAATTAACTCAAAATGGATTAAAGACTTAAATGTAAAACCTGAACTGTAAAACTCCTAGAAGAAAACATGAAAAAAAACTCCTTGATCTTGGTCTTGGCAATGATTTTCTTGGATAACCAAAAGCACAAGCAAAGATAAGCAAATATGATGACATCAAAGTAAAAAGCTCCTGCACAGCAAAAGAAACAATAAACAAAATGAAAAGGAAATCTACAGAATGGGAGAAAATGTTTGCAAGCTGTGTATCTGTTAAGAGGTTAATATCTGGAGTATATAAAGAGTTACATATAACTCAAAAGTAAAAAAAAAACAAAACTGATTTTAAAAATGCTCTAAGAATCTAAACAGTTTTCCAAAGAAAACATACAAATGGCCAACAAGTACATAAAAAGTTGTTCAACATTACTAATTATCATGGAAATGCAAATCAAAACCACAATAATACCTCATACCTGCCAGAATACCTGTTATCAAAAAGACAAGAGATAACAAATGCTGGTGAAGAGGTAAGGGAAAAGGAGTGCTTGTGAACTATTGATGGGAATGTAAAGCTACTATGGAAAGCAATATGGAGGTTCCTCAAACTACCACACAAATGTATGCATTTCACATGCTAACAGAATAGTGCTCAAAATTCTCCAAGCTAAGTTTCAACAGTAAATGAACTGAGAATTTCCAGATGTTCAAGCTGGATTTAGAACAGGCAGAGGAACTGGAGATCAAATTGCCAACATCCATTGGATCATGAAAAAAGCAAGAGAATTCCAGAAAAACACCTACTTCTGCTTCATTGACTACACTAACTCCTTTGACTGTGTAGATCACCACCACAAACTGGAAAATTCTTAGAGATGGGATTACCAGACCACCTGAGCTGCCTCCCAAAAATGTGTATGCAGGTCAAGAAGCAACAGTTAGAAGACATGGAACAATGGACTGGTTCAAAATTGACAGAGGAGTATATCAAGACTGTATATTACCCTGTTTATTTAACTTATATGCAGAAATATGCATAATGAGTAACATAATGAGAAATGCTGGGCTGGATGAAGCACAAGCTGGAATCAAGATTGCCAAGAAAAATATCAATAACCTCAGATATGCAGATGACACCACTCTCATGGCAGAAAGCAAAGAGGAACTAAAGAGCCTCTTGATGAAAGTGAAAGTTCAGTTCAGTCAGTTCAGTCTCTCAGTTTTGTCAGACTCTTTGTGACCCCATGAATTGCAGCACGCCAGGTCTCCCTGTCCATCACCATCTCCCAGAGTTCACTCAGACTCACGTCCATTGAGTCTGTGATGCCATCCAGCCATCTCATCCTCTGTCATCCCCTTCTCCTCCAGCCCCTCAATCCCTCCCAGCATCAGAGTCTTTTCCAATGAGTCAACTCTTCCCATGAGGTGGCCAAAGTACTGGAGTTTCAGCTTTAGCATCATTCCTTCCAAAGAAATCCCAGGGTTGATCTCCTTCAGAATGGACTGGTGGATCTCCTTGCAGTCCAAGGGACTCTCAAGAGTCTTCTCGGACACCACAGTTCAAAAGCATCAATTCTTCAGCGCTCAGCCTTCTTCACAGTCCAACTCTCACATTCATACATGACAACAGGAAAAACCATAGCCTTGACTAGATGGACCTTAGTCAGCAAAGTAATGTCTCTGCTTTTGAATATACTATCTAGGTTGGTCATAACTTTTCTTCCAAGGAGTAAGTGGCTTGTAATTTCATGGCTACAGTCACCATCTGCAGTGATTTTGGAACCAAAAAAAGTAAGTCTGACATGGTTTCCACTGTTTCCCCATCTATTTCCCATGAAGTGATGAGACCAGATGCCATGATCTTCATTTTCTGAGTGTTGAGCTTTAAGCCAACTTTTTCACTCTCCTCTTTCACTTTCATCAAGAGGCTTTGGAGTTCCTCATCACTTTCTGCCATAAGGGTGGTGTCATCTGCATATCTGAGGTGATTGATATTTTTCCCGGCAATCTTGATTCCAGCTTGTGTTTCTTCCAGACCAGCGTTTCTCATGATGTACTCTGCATATAAGTTAAATAAGCAGGGTGACAATATACAGCCTTAACGTACGCCTTTTCCTATTTGGAACCAGTCTGTTGTTCCATGTCCAGTTCTAACTGTTGCTTCCTGACTTGCATACAGATTTCTCAAGAGGCAGGTCAGGTGGTCTGGGATTCCCATCTCTTTCAGAATTTTCCATAGTTTATCGTGATCCACACAGTCAAAGGCTCTGGCATAGTCAATAAAGCAGAAATGCATGTTTTTCTGGAACTCTTTTGCTTTCTCCATGATCCAGCAGATGTTGGCAATTTGATCTCTGGTTCCTCTACCTTTTCTAAAACCAGCTTGAACATCAGGTAGTTCACGGTTCATGTATTGCTGAAGCCTGACTTGGAGAATTTTGAGCATTACTTTACTAGCATGTGAGATGAGTGCAGTTGTGCAGTAGTTTGAGCATTCTTTGGCATTGCCTTTCTTTGTGATTGGAATGAAAACTGACCTTTCCAGTCCTGTGGCCACTGATGAGTTTTCCAAATTTCCTGGCATATTGAGTGCAGCACTTTCACAGCATCATCTTTCAGGATTTGAAATAGGTCCACTGGAATTCCATCACCTCCACTAGCTTTGTTCGTAGTGATGCTTTCTGAGGCCCACTTGAGTTCACATTCCAAGATGTCTGGCTCTAGATGAGTGATCACATCATCATGATTATCTGGGTTGTGAAGATCTTTTTTGTATAGTTCTTCCGTGTATTCTTGCCACCTCTTCTTAATATCTTTGGCTTCTGTTAGGTCCATACCATTTCTGACCTTTATCGAGCCCATTTTTGCATGAAATGTTCCTTTGGTATCTCTAATTTTTTGAAGAGATCTCTAGTCTTTCCCATTCTGTTGTTTTCCTCTATTTCTTTGCATTGATCGCTGAAGAAGGCTTTCTTATCTCTTCTTGCTAGTCTTTGGAACTCTGCATTCAGATGCTTATATCTTTCGTTTTCCTCTTTGCTTTTCGCCTCTCTTCTTTTTACAGCTATTTGTAAGGCCTCCCCAGACAGCCATTTTGCTTTTTTGCATTTCTTTTCCATGGGGATGGTCTTGATTCCTGTCTCCCATACAATGTCACAAACCTCTTGAAACTCAACATTCAGAAAACTAAGATCATGGCACCTGGTCTCATCACTTCATGGCAAATAGATGGGAAAACAATGGAAACAGTGACAGACTTTTTTTTCTTGGGCTCCAAAATCACAGCAGATGGTGACTGCAGCCATGAAATTAAAAGACACTTGTTCCTTGGAGGAAAAGCTATAACCAACCTAGACAGCATGTTAAGAAGCAGAGACATTAATTTTCCAACAAAGGTCCATATAGTCAAAGCTATCATTTTTCCAGTGGTCCATGTATGGATGTGAGAGTTGGACCATAAAGAAGGCTGAGCACCGAAGAATTGATGTTTTTGAACTGTGGTGTTGGAGAAGACTCTTAAAAGTCCCTTGGACTGCACGGAGATCCAACCAGTCACTCCTAGGAAAAATCAGTCCTGAACACTCATTGGAAGGACTGATGCTGAGGCTGAAGCTCCAGTACCTTGGCCACCTGATGTGAAGAACCGACTCACTAGAAAAGACCCTGATGCTGGAAAAGATTGAAGGCAGGAGGAGAAGGGGATGACAGAGGACAAACAGTTGGATGGCATCACTAACTCCCTGGATATTCATTTGAGCAAGCTCCAGGAGATGGTGAAGGACAGGAAAGCCTGCCGTGCTGCATTCCATGGTGTTGCAAAGAGTCAGACATGACTGAGCAACTGAACAATAACAGCAGTGACAAAAGTAGAGCTACCATATGATCCAGCAATCCCATTTCTGGGTATATATACAAAGGAAAGGAAAATGATATCTGAAAGAGATAGCTGCACCCCCATGTTATTGCAGCATTATTCATAATAGTCAAGACATGGGAACAGCCTCAATGTTTCCAGATGAATGGATTAAGACAATGTGAGTCATGAATAAACAATATATTTATTATATATAATATTATTCAGCCATAAAAAGAAATCCTACCATTTGTGACAACATGGATGAAGACAGAGAAAGAAAAATACTCTATGGTCTCACTTATATATGGAATAAAAAAAACAAAACTCATAGGAACAGAGAGTTAATTGGTGGTTACCAGGAACTTGGCAGGGGATGGGGGTAAAGTAGGGAGATTGGTTAAAGGTATAAACTTCCAATTATGGACAAATAGGTACTGGGGATCAAATAAGGAGCATGGTGACTGTAGTTAATACTATGTTACAACATAGTAACTTGCTAAGGGTAGATTTTACATGTTCCCACCATACACACAGACACACACACACACTTACACAGTAACTGTACCAGACACACTCACATAGTAACAATGCAAGGTGATGAATGTGTAAACCATTCTTATTGTGGTAATTGTTTCACAATATATACATGTATCAGATCATCATATTGTACACCTTAAACTTATACAATGTCATATGTCAGTGATATCTCAAATGTATGGAGGGGAAAGAAGAAAAAGTGAATCAAAACAAAAACAACCACCCTGAACATTTTGGATTTATAATGTTCCATATGCTTTTCTATTCATTCATATAAATAAGTGATTATATAATTATAAAAATTAGCACTCACTTGATGTTTAATAACCTGCCCTGGGTTTTTGGGGGGAATGGAACGTACCTGGTTTTTCATTCAAGCTCGTTTTTATCAAGTTTGTACTGTGTAATTTCACCCTTAGGGAGCACAGGCTAAAATTAATGACAAAGTGAGTGACCTGACCTGAGAAAATGAAGTACTGTGTACCACATGTGCCATAATATAGGAAGCATATTGAAAAAATTTGGAAAGCTCAATAATGGCAAATGTTTCCAGGGATATGAGGATACAAAGCTATGATACATTGCAAGTTATAGCAGGTATAAACATTCTAGAGAACATTCTAGAGAACATCCAGCGAGTCTTAGTCAAATTCAGTGTTTAAATAGTCTTATTATGAAAGTCTTCTCTGGGCATATATTCAAAAGGAATTTTCATATTTATATATAAAAGGATAAGTATGTAGTTGTTCATTGAAGAGTCAGGTGGAAGGAGTATAAAAGCCCCTCCCTGGAGCATTAGGCAGGTCAAATGTGACAACTACACATCATGAGTACCAGAAGGTCTTACCAACACCACATTGTAGATGTATGATAGCAAAATGAATGGGTTCGATTACGCAGTTCATTATAAACAGATGTAACTCAGGACCAGCCAGAGGGAAGAGATGCATAAGGCAAGGTATGAACAAAAGACTCAGAGCTCCCACGCTCTCTCCAGGTGTGCCACTTTCCTCATATTTCCATATGTTCACCAACCTGGAAGCTCTAATAACCTACTTTGTTGATAAAATAATTTTTATGTATATTTCTCAAGATAATTATGTTACTATCTTTAAAATATGATCAAAATTCTTCAGGCTAGACTTCAGCAGTACATAAACTGAGAATTTCCAGATGTACAGGCTGGGTTTAGAAAGGGCAGAGGAACCAGAGATCAAATTGCCAACATCCATTGGATCATAAAGAAAGCAAGAAACTTCCAGAAAAGCATCTACTTCTGCTTTATTGACTGTGCTAAAGTTTTTGACTATAGATCCCAACTAACTGAAGAAAATTTTTAAAGAGATGGGAGTACCAGATTACCTTTTCCGTCTCCTGAGAAACCTGTCTGCCGGTCAAGAAGCAAGTTAGAACTGGACATGGAACAACAGACTGGTTCAACAGACTGGAAAGGAGTATGACAAAGCTATATATTGTCACCCTGCTTATTTAACTTCTATGCAAAGTACATCATGCAAAATGCTGGGCTGGATGAATTACAGCCAGAATCAAGGGTGCCAGGAGAAATATCAATAACCTCAGATATGCAGATGATACCATTCTAATGGCAGAAAGTGAAGAGGAACTTAAGAGTCTCTTGATGAGAATGAATGAGGAGAGGAAAAAGCTGGCTTAAAATTCAACATTATAAAAACTAAGATCATGATATCTGGTCCCATCATCTTATGGCAAATAGAAGAGGGAAAAGTGGAAGCAGTTACAGATTTTGTTTTCTTGGGCTCCAGAATCACTGTGGATGGTGCCTGCAGCCACAAAATTAAAAGATGCTTGCTCCTTGAAAGCTATGACAAATTTAGACAGAATATTAAGAGTCTCTTGATGAGAATGAATGAGGAGAGGAAAAAGCTGGCTTAAAATTCAACATTATAAAAACTAAGATCATGATATCTGGTCCCATCATCTTATGGCAAATAGAAGAGGGAAAAGTGGAAGCAGTTACAGATTTTGTTTTCTTGGGCTCCAGAATCACTGTGGATGGTGCCTGCAGCCACAAAATTAAAAGATGCTTGCTCCTTGAAAGCTATGACAAATTTAGACAGAATATTAAAAAGCAGAGACATTACTTTGCCAAAAAAGGTCCGTATAGTCAAAGCTATGTTTTTTCCAGTAGTCATGTATAGATATGATAGTTGGAGCATAAAGAAGACTAAGCACCAAAAAGTTGATTCTTTCAAATTGTGGCACTGGAGGATTCTTGAGAGTCCCTTGGATAGCTAATCCTAAAGGAAATCAACCCTGAATATTCATCGGAAGAACTGATGCTAAAGCTGAAGTTCCAATACTTTGGCCAGCTGATGCAAAGAGCTGGCTCATTGGAAAGACTGAAGGCAAAAGGAGAAGCAGGTGACAGAGGATGAGATGGTTAGATAGCATCACCTACTCAATCGGCATGAATTTGCACAAACTCCAGGAGACAGTGAAGGATAGGAGAGCCTGGCATGCTGCAATCCATGGGGTCCCAAAGAGTCAGTAATGACTTAGTTACTGAACAACAATAAAAAGATGTCATAATATATATTAATAGATTTTCTAATTTTTTTAAAGTTAAAAGGGAAAAATAAAAATTACTTAGGGCATATTATTATTTTAATTTGAGACTAGATTGATTTTTCTAATATTTTATGTATAACATAATTGGGACTAATTTGTAGACTTCTTTTTGTGGGACATTTGTGAGATTTTAGTACCAGGACTTTATAGAATAATTTAGGATAGTTTACATATTCTTCTATGCTCTAGAACAGTGATTTTCAAATGATCTGTGGTTAAGATCTTTTCTCTTAGTTTCCAACTGAACATTTATTGCTACTTTGTTAGAACAAAATAAGAAATTAAGATAAAAATAAACAATCAAAATATGAGTAAAATTTGTTTAATATTAGATTTAATAGACATAAAATAATTCTGTCAAATTACTATAAACATTTTAAAATACTCTCAATTTCTGTATTTATTGTGGACTTGCAAAAAATAGTTCATGACAGGTGCCCATGCTTGAAGAAGAGGTCTAACGTTTTTGATGATGCCATACCTATCAACCCAAAATGATGTAAGAATATAACTACAGTATATCTATTTTTTTATTTTAAGAACTTACTTTTATTGCAGTATATTTGATGTCAGTCAGTTCAGTCACTCAGTCATCTCTGACTTTTTGCGACCCCATGGATTGCAGCCCACCAAGCTTGCCTGTCCATCACCAACTCCTGGAGCTTATGCAAACTCATGTCCATCGAGTTAGTGACACCATCCAACCATCTCACCCTCTGTCATCCCCTTCTCTTCTCGCCTTCAATCTTTCCCACCTTCAATCTTTCCCAGCATTTGGGTCTTTTCCAATGAGTCAGTTCTTCACATCAAGTGGCCAAAGTACTGGAGTTTCAGCTTTAGCATCAGTCCTTCCAATGAATATTCAGGACTGATTTCCTTTAGGATGTGCTGGTTGGATCTCCTTGCAGTCCAAGGGATTCTCAAGATTCCTCTCCAACACAACAGTTAAAAAGCATCATTTCTTCAGTGCTCAGCTTTCTTTATAGTCCAACTCTCACATCCATACATGACTACTGGAAAAACCATAGCTTTGACTATATGGACCTTTGTTGGCAAAGTAATGTCTCTGCTTTTCAATATACTGTCTAGGTTGATCATAGCTTTCCTTCCAAGGAACAAGCGTCCTTTTTAAAAATTATATTTATTTATTTTAATTTAGGATAATTACTTTACAATATTGTAGTGGGTTTTGCCATACATTCACATGAATCAGCCATGGGTGTACATGTGTCCCTCATCCTGAACCCCCTTCCCACCACTCTCCTCACCCCATCCCTCAGGATTGTCCCAGTGCACCAGCCCTGAGTGCCCTGTCTCAGGTATCAAACCTGGACTGGTGATCTATTTCACATATGGTAATATACATGTTTCAATTGTATTCTCTCACATCATCCCACCCTCACTTCTCCCACAGAGTCCAAAAGTCTGTTCTTTACATCTGTGTCTCTTTTGCTGTCTCACATATAGGGTCATTGTTACCATCTTTCTAAATTCCATATATATGCATTATGATACTGTATTGGTGTTTTTCTTTCTGACTTACTTCATTCTGTATAATATGCTCCATCTTTAATTTTCATGTCTGCTGTCACCATCTGCAGTGATTTTGGAGCCCTCCAAAATAAAGTCTGTCACTGTTTCCATTGTTTCCCCATCTATTTGCCATGCAGTGGTTGGACTGGATACCATGATCTTAGTTTTCTGAATGTTGATAGTTGATGTACAATGTTATTTTAAGTAACAGGAATATGGTATAGTGATTCACTGATTTTAAAGTTTATACTCCATTAATACATATTATAAAATACCACCTATATTACCCATGTGGACAATATATCCTTGTAGCTTATTTTATTTATAATAGTTTGTACCTCTTAATCCCTTATATGGCCCCTTTCCTCTTTCTCTCCCCACTGGTAACCACTAGCTTATTCTCTAGATCTGCCAGTCTGCCTCTTTCTTATTATATTTACAAGTTTGTTGTATTTTTCAGATTTCATGTGTAAATGATATCATACAGTATTTCTCTTTGTCTGACTTATTTCACTTTACATAATACCTTCCAAATCCATCCATGTTGCTGCAAATGGCAAGACTCTAGTCTCTTTATGCCTGATAATACCCCAGTGTGTGTACATATATTTGTGCATATTCAGTTCAGTTCAGTCGCTCAGTTGTCTCCAACTCTTTGTGACCCCATGGACTGAAACACATCAGCCTTCCCTGTCCATCACCAATTCCCAGAACCTTCTCAAATTCATGTCCATAGAGTCAGTAATGCCATCCAACCATCACATCCTCTGTCATCCCCTTATCCTCCTGTCATCAGTCTTTCCCAGCCTCAGGGTCTTTTCCAGTGAGTCAGTTCTTCACATCAGGTGGCCAAAGATTTGGACTTTCAGCTTCAGCATCAGTCCTTCCAGTGAATATTCAGGACTGATCTCCTTTAGGATGAACTGGTTGGATCTCCTTGCCGTCCAAGTTTCTCTCAAGAGTCTTCTCCAACACCACAGTTCAAAAACTGTGGTGTTGGAGAAGACTTCGGCGCTCAGCCTTCTTTATGGTCCAACTCTCACATCCATACATGGACCAAAGGAAAAAGGACAGCTTTGACTATAGGGACCTTTGTTGGAAAATTAATGTCTCTGCTGTCTAGGTTGGTCATAGCTTTTCTTCCAAGGAACAAGCATCTTTTAATTTCATGGCTGCAGTCACCATCTGCTGTGATTTTGGAGCCCAAGAAAATAAAGTCTGTCACTGTTTCCATTGTTTCCCCCATCTACTTGCCATGAAGTGATGGGACCAGGTGCCATGATCTTCATTTTTTTAAT
Organism: Madoqua kirkii; assembly: GCA_006408675.1. Lineage (NCBI taxonomy): Eukaryota > Metazoa > Chordata > Mammalia > Artiodactyla > Bovidae > Madoqua > Madoqua kirkii. Next base: position 10,502 of record SJYC01020965.1, read on the forward strand.
GTTGAGTTTCAAGCCCGCTTTTTCACTCTCCTCTTTCACTTTTATCAAGAGGCTCTTTAGTTCTTTGCTTTCTGCCATAAGGGTGGTGTCATCTGCATATCTGAGGTTATTGATATTTTTCTTGGCAATCTTGATTCCAGCTTGTGCTTCATCCAGCCTGGCATTTCTCATGATGTACTCTGCATATAAGTTAAACAGGTGACAATATACAGCCTAGATGTACTCCTTTCCCAATTTGGAACCAGTCTGTTGTTCCATGTCCGGTTCTAACTGTTACTTCTTGACCTGCATACTGATTTCTCAGGAGGCACTTAAGGTGGTCAAGTATTCCCATCTCTTTAAGCATTTTCTACAGTTTGTAGTGATCCACATAGCCAAAAGTTTGGCATAGTCAATAAAGCAGAAGTAGGTGTTTTTCTGGAACTCTCTTGCTTTTTCTGTGATCCAACGGATGTTGGCAATTTGCATATATATGCTTGTGTGTGTGTATATATATATGTGTGTGTATATATATATAAAACACCATACTTATTTATCCATTCATCTGTTAATGGACACTTAGGTTGCTTCCATATATTGTCTATTATAAATAATGCTGCTATGAACATTGGGATGCGAATGTCTTTTAGAATTAGTGTTTTTGTTTTATTCAGATATATTCCCAGGAGTGGAAATGCTGGATCATATGGTAGTTCTGCTTTTAGTTGTTTGAGAAAATTCCATACTTTCTTCCAATGTTTATAATCTCACATATATATTTTATTTATAACTAAAATATTAATAATATTCTGGATGCTTAGCTTTTAAATTCCATAGATCCTGATAATCTCATCCTTTTAACACACAATGCACAGTGAACACTTAGAATGTCTGTTGTTGTTGATACTGTGGATATGTTCATAGTCTCCCATAACATTTTTGATCACTCAACATTATTTGATACTGATGAAAACCAAAGCTGATGGTTTTCATTTCTGATTAGATCATCTTTGTTTTTACCTCATAATGTGATTCATGTAGTTTTAATTCTTTAAGTATGAATAGGAAAAGTATTAACTTATTAGGAGTGCTTTCTCAAATCTATTGCTTCAAGAATATAATTATGCCACTTGTCCATTTTGTAGAGACTCATTTAGTGACAAACTATAAGATATAACCCAGAAAATTTCAGTGCAGTGTGTAAGGGCAAACGTGACCATGAAAGGGCCAGATGGGTTCATACTTTTCTCCCAGAACCTTTCTCTGCTGGGTTATGAGTTCAGTTTGGCCACCTGACATACAGACTCAGGGGACTAGATCAATCAGTTTTTAAAAAACTTCAAAGCAACTTATTTCATCAGGAAAATAAAACATAAATGAAAGTTCTATTTTTCACTCTATTGGATTTTTCATCTAAATTTCTTGTTAAAGACTGTGGTTTTAAACAGATTTCTCAAAGAATAGCATGATTTATGGTTCATTGTTCCCCAAACATGGTTCTATTTGCTTAAAATTCAGATTTCTGGATCCCATTCCAGAATTACTGCTTCCAAGTGTTAAGAGAAGGGTGATTCTAGTGCCTAGATATTTTGGAAACCAATGCTTAGGGGCACTTTTTTTAAATAGGAATTTTATATGATCATCCTTCTTGTGAGCTAGTTAGTACTTTGACATCTTTTGCAATTTGTTTTCTGTGGTTATTAGCCTATGGTATTTCCTGTTTCTTCTTGAGCCAACTTTTGAAATCTTTTTTCCCAGGAAATCATATACTTTAGCTATATTTAAAAATAATTATTTTAATAGAATTATATTTTGGAAAAAAATCAATTAATATGCTTTTTCCCCATACTTGCCTGATCACGTGTGTTCCTATACAGGTATACAGACTTTAGAGAGATACCCTTTAGTTTATGGGGAATGAGAAGAAGGGAGGTTAAGGTTGATTTAGAATGAACACAAAATCAGACTGTTTTTTGAAGTCCATATAAAAGATGAGTGCTCCTATTTTATAAGAACTAAGTTTTTGAGATAATTTTTGAAAACCAAAGGCAAAGATTTGAAAGATCAGCATATAAAATCAGCCTGCAAATAATAAATTAAGACTTCAGGTTTCCAGGGAACCAACAGGAAGATAGAGAACCTGACAAGAATAGAGGTCAGTGTGACCTTCTGGACCACCTGGAGGAATCACTTGGAGGAGACCAGAGATAATTTTTAGAAAGAACCTAGTCTGTACCCACAGAAAGATTATTATGGCCAGTCTAGGAACAGATGATGGAATCAAGCCTATGCTGAGAGCTGTCCGTTTCCATTCAACAGAACCCTGAATGTCATCCTGCCCAGGAGCACTGCTGGTGTCTCTCTTATTGCCTTCCAGTGAAGATCTGCCTGTGGGAGTGGTTTGTGCCTCAACCCCTGACCCAAGAATACCCCTATAGGAATATTACATGTATATCCCAAGATTTCACTCAGCCCACTTAAAATCTACTGATTTTTAAAAATTTTTTTTGCCATGCTATGCAGCATGCAGGATCTTAGTTCATTGACTAGAGATTGAACCCATGCCCCCTACAGTGGAAGTGTGGCGTCTTAACAACTGGACCGCCAGGGAAGTCCCTGTATTTCTTTTCAATAACTGATACATTTTTCAAAATATAAATTTATTTATTTTAATTGGAGGTTAATTACTTTACAATATTGTATTGGTTTTGCCATACATCAACATGAATCTGCCATAGGTATACACGTGTTCCACATCCTGAACCCCCCTCACTCCTGCCTCCCCGTACCATCCCTCAGAGACTTGGATACTTGAGGGCGTGTAGTAGTATAGAAAGAATCAACACTTGAACTTACGTGAGGAAGAAAAAGAAAACAACTCAAAACTTCACTCTGAGCCAAAATGGTAGAGACTTACTCCTGTTACGTCCGCATGAATGTTAGTAGAATGTGCTTAGACCAGTCTTCAGCTGTCTTTTACTTGGAGAATTACAACCATCACTTAACTTACCTGTCTGGAACTATTTTCTGTACCCACCAGTCTTTTCTCTATGTGAAAAATTGAAAGTCACTCAGTCATGCCCGACTCTTTGCAACCCCATGGACTGTATTGCTTACAATAATTACCTTCTCCCCCAAATCAAATGTTGCCATGGGTCTACTCTAGAAATTTTCATCACCTTGTTATTACATACAAGAGAAAGGTCAAACTTTGTAGCATTGACTGCCCTGCCCTTCAAAACCCATCCCGAACCAAATTTCAGCTTCATCATCTGCCTCTACCCATGATTAAACCTATATTTCTGCCATGCCAAATAGACCTGAGCTTTTTAATACTGATGAATTTTTACTTACTGGTCCCATCTAAAACATTATGAAATCCCTTTTCTGCAAGGTTCATTTTCCTATCACAACTTAAAGTGTCTCCTCTATCTTTTTCCCTGGACCCTGTAAAAAGGTCTTCTGTATATCAAACATGCTCCATTCGTTTAAAACAGCTACCAGATTCTTTTATAATAATATACTTACATCTCTGTCTCTCTTCCACCCGAGGGGACTTTGAGAGCATTGACATGGTCATCGTTCTATCTCTGGCTCCAAGCACAGTGCCTGACACAGAGGGGGCACTCTGTAAACATTCTCTGAATGACGTGTCCATAATAAGTGACTAATTAGCTGACTAATAAAGCTTAAATACTCTTTGCTTACATAACAGTCTACTTTCATTCTTTGTTGTTCTGATCCAGCTATCTTTTGGACTTAAGCTCATTGTATTTACTCATTATACACCATTTCCTTATATTTGGCCAATCATTCTCCTCTGATAAGACGATTTTCTTTTATCTTCTTTTTAAAAGTTTGAGTCTGTTTTCCAAGGAATATACTCTCTCTTCCAGCTGTATCATCAGCAACATTTTTATCTTGCCATCAATTTCTTCATCCAAGTTATAAATTATAATTCTGGACAGGACCTTTTATATGACATTTATCCTTCTCCTCCTTAGTATTACAGTTACTCCTTTTCTTGTTTTGGAAACTGGATTGCAACCACCTCATGGCTCACTCATTTTTATATTCCCTTAACTTTTCTGAGATTAATAAATACCATGAGATGTCTCAACATCCCTTGATGTAATCAAGGGACTACATCAAGGGATCAACCATTCTGTAATCAGATGGCCTAGGATCAGATCACAGCTCTTGGGGATAAACTGGCACAAATTTCTCAAACCCTGTTATATACAAAATGTGGATCATATTAGTACCTGTATCATAGAAGTATCCTGAGAGAATAAGAGAGATAATGTATGGAGAATGCTTAATTCTGCACTTAATACATAGCGAATGCTTCATGTTTGTTAGAGATTACTTTTATTATGGGTATTAACTGAATAAAATAAAAAGTAGAAATGTCAGTATTATAAACTGCTAATTTGTTCATTGATGCATTTAGTTTGCTGCTGCTGCTGCTGCTGCTAAGTGGCTTCAGTCATGTCTGACTCTGTGCGCCCCCATAGACAGCAGCCCACCGGGCTCCCCCATCCCTGGGATTCTCCAGGCAAGAATACTAGAATGGGTTGCCATTTCCTTCTCCAATGCATTAAAGTGAAAAGTGAAAGTGAAGTCGCTCAGTCATGTCCAACTCTTTGCGACTCCATGGACTGCAGCCCACCAGGCTCCTCTGTCCATGAGATTTTTCCAGGCAAGAGTACTGAGGTGGGGTGCCATTTTGCTAGAGACACTATAACAAAACATCACAGTATGGGTGACTTAAAAACAGAAATTTATTTTACCACAATTCTGGAGGCTAGATATCCAAGATCAAAGTGGTAGAAAGGTTGGCTTCATTCTGAAGCCTCCGTTTGGCTTGTAGATGGTGGTCTTATCCATGTCTTCACATGGTCTTCCTTCTGTGTGTGTCTGTCTCCTAATCTTCTATCCTTATGGGAGCATCAGTCATATTGGATTAGAGCACACCTCAATGAACTCCTTTAACCTTAACTATCTCCTTGAAGATCCTCTCTTAAAATATGTCATATTGTTATAGTTACTGGGAGCTAGGACTTCAAGATATCAACTTTGAGGAGACATAATCCAGTGTATAACCCTTAGCAATAGACATCACATACATTGTAGATAATATCTAAGTAACTTTGGCAACTATGTAAACACTAATAACTATTCTTTTAAGAGGATTGTACATCCCCACCCTCTGTAATTCAGACTTGCAGTGCCTCTGTGAGTGGGGGGTACTCCACAGTTGTGGGCTTAGCCACATGGCTTGATTTGGTCAGTGGCCAGTGGCGGTGGCATACCCTACTCCCAAGCAGAAGTTTCAAGGATCGTCAATTGTTTTCCCTTTCTCTTGCTCCATTTCTACTGCCACAGTAATGCTAAGGGATGCTCTTTCAGCCTAATGACCAGAATGAGGGAATGATGGAGCAGAACTGCCTAGATGATGAGCAGCTATTAATTTGTAAATGCAAGTGGCTAGTACATGGTTTTTTTGTTTAAGTCATTGGGATTTGAGGGATTGTTTATTATTGCACAGAAGTTGTCCAGTGTGATAACTTATAACAAGTTAAAAAATAAATGCTTATAAATGCTTATTATTTTTCCTTGAAAAGGCACAGAAATTTAATATACCATCAATGAGGTCATTCTAATAAATCTTAACACAAAACAAGGAAGTGAGTATAAGCAATTTCATGGGAGATCAAAGACCTGTTGGAAATACTACTATCCCATTTATGTGGAAAACATGTCAGCCTCCCTTGTGGTTAAAATTTCCCTTGAATATAAAGGAATTGCACCATTGCAACTTTTCTAGCCCTGCCTCTCCCTGTTCTAGAGAGAAATCCTCTTCTGTTCATGGAGAATCACAGTGAATATAGAAAATAAAAAATGTCTGCTGTCACCTGGCAAATACTAGGACTCCCTAAACCAATACCACTTCACTCCAACCAGTATCAGTTTCACTAAAACACACACATTTCAATAGCCATATTTCAGTCTCATACCATTTCCCAGTTCCTGCGTGAAAGTGACTGCTGAGGTAGACTCTGCTAGGAAAGGAGAATAAGGACATTTAAGGCAAAGTGCAGTTTAAACAAAGGCACAGAATATACTCTAGGAATAGAAACTGTTGAGGGTGGTTGTACTAAAGGGTAGGGAATAGCTACAAATAGGACTGAAAAGGAGCTGGAGGGCCATCCATGGCAACCAGTATTGGTGATTCTAAGCCAGGGCACAATTCAAAATCAATGGAAAAAAAGTTAAAATGTTATGGATAAAAAATTTATGTTATACCTGATTTTCAAAGTATTTATGTTCCAAAAATATATAATATTATGTAGCAGTTTAAAGTGAAGGTTTTTAGAGCAGACAACCTGACTTCATACCACAGCTCTGTCATGGCCATGCCCTGTTGAACTAGTGCACGTTAATTTACATGTGTAAGCTTCAGGTCCATCTTCTGTACAACAGTATGTGATAATTATAACGCTTTCCAACTTATGTCCATCAACAGATGAATGGATAAAGAAGATGTGGTATATTTACAATGGAATACTACTCAGTCATTAAAAAGCAATTTGAACTATTGCCATCTGCAATAACATGGGTGGACCTATAAGGTATTATGCTAAGTGAAATCAGTCAGACTGAGAAAGACAAATGCTGTATGTTTTCACTTATATGGGAATTTAAAATAAAATAAAAGATCAAATATAACAAAACAAAAACAGACTCTCAGATACAGAGAACAGACTGGTGGTTGTCAGACATGAGGAGGATGGTCAAAATAGGTGAAGGGGATCATGAGATACAAATTACCAATTATAAATAAGTCACAGGGATGTATTGTATAGTACCAGAAATATAGGCAATAATACTTTAACTTTGCATAACCTATAAAAATAGAGTCACTATGTTATACACTTGAAATTAATATATTATAAATATTATAAATATATTTCAAAAAATATTATAAATATATTTCAAATTTTTTTATGTTCTTTAATTTAAGAAAACAACAAAAATAGTACTTTCTTTATATAGTAAGGATCACTGACTATAATGATGAATATAAGACTCTTGGCAAATGTATCTGAGTCAAAGCAGAAGCTCCTGAAATGGTACTTGCCACATAAATTATTATTAAGGCAGCTGTTCTAAAATGAAAATTTACTGATGCCTCTATATAGGCATATAGATATGAAAACCTGTATCCTTTAATTCTCTTCAATATCATAAATATTGGCTGAAAATATGCATAGTGAAAGTGAAGCCACTCAATCGTGTCCGACTCTTTGTGATCCCATGGACTTAGCCTACCAGGTTTCTCCATCCATGGGATTTTCCAGGCAAGAGTACTGGAGTGGGTTGCTATTTCCTTCTCCAGAGGACCTTCCCAACCCAGGGGTCGAACCTAGGTCTCTTGCACTGCAGGCAGACACTTTAGCCCCTGAGCCACCAGGGAAGCCCCAAAATATGCATAAGACAGAGCCAAAGAGAAAACCCCCCCTATGACGATCAGCCACTGCTGTGACCTGGGCCGAAAGGGCCCCTGCCATGCCTCTCAGTTCTTGTCTCAGCTCCAAAATGGCTAAGCTCACACAATTCTGAACCAGCCACAGGCCTCACTTCCACTGTGACCACAGCAGATACCACTTCCGAGCAGGGAAGAAAGAGAAGATGCCCAGCAGCTGCTCTTCTAGAAGCGACTTGAGAAATAAGTCCTCTTGGCCACCTCCCGGCTTCTGAGCCATTTAAATTAAGAACATAAGAAGGTAACTTTTTCTCCATGAGAATATTATTTTCTTTTTTTTTTAATTGAATCACTAGATTCACCACTTTGGGGCTTAAGAGCTGAAATTTCTGTCTTCCTTGAATTAAACCCTGTGGTTAGGTAGTGGTTCTTTTATACTTATGCTGATTGATACCTTTGAAGAAAAGAAGGGACAAGAAGAAAAAGAAAACGATGAAGAGAAAACCATCAGTTGGCTTTCTTTCTTCTTAAATATTTGCTAGTTTAGTTTCAGATAAAACAGTATTTGATCAATTAATGTTTAAGATATTATTCCACCATGAAAACTTTGAGATGGTATTGTCATAGGAATAGGTGGCATAATCCAGAATTATTTTTCCCTTTCCTACAAAAAATAAAACATCTGGGCATAGGTCTTGAGTGGGACTGTAAGTACCGATATTTGTTTTTGAAAGATTTTCATACTTTTTTTCAAGACTTAACCAGAAATGCTGCTTCTGTTATTAATAAAATGATCTTAATAAAATATGCCAAGTCAGTTTATGGTATGGTGTCTCATCATAATATAATAGCTGTTTTTCATTACTGATGGGTTGAGGGTTCCACTTAAATAATACATTATTATTGGATGATTCTGACCATTCTAGACAGTGTTGTTTTGTTTTTTTTTAAGGAAAAGAATTTCTAAAATGAACTCTTTCTCCTGCGTCTATCCTCTAGCTTCTTCTCTCTGTCTCTTCTGACCCCCTTTTCCTTCTCTCTTTCTCAAGGTCATTTGTTTATTCAATCATTCATTCAGTCTATATTTATTAGCACTTTAAGAGGCTTCCTATACAGAGTAGGGTAAACTTGAAAATAATCACAATTCAGAAAGACACAGTAGCCCCTCATTAACCCTAAAGATCAAATATCTTAAAACATTCAAGGGAGAAGAATATCAGTTGAGATATTTAAGCTCTGATGGGCATAAACCAGGTAGATATCTAAAGTAACATGTAAGTCTATTAATAAATATAGTTTATTTACAATGTGCTAATTTCTATTGTAGAGCAAAATGATTCCATTATGCATATACATACATTGTCTTCATCCTTTTCCATTATGGTTTATCACAGGCTATTGAATATTGTCCCCTGTGCTACACAGCAGGACTTTGCTGTTTATCCATTCTCTCTAGAATAATTTGCCTATGTTAATACTAAACACCCAATCCTTTCTTCCCCCAGCCCCCTCTCTTTTGGCAACCACAAGCCTGTTCTCTATGTCTGTAAGTCTATTTCTACTTCATAGATAAGTTCATCTATATTATATTTTATACTCCACATATAAATTATATGGTATTAGTCTCTCTTTTTCTGACTTATTTCACTTAGATGATCATCTCTAGATCCATCTATGTTGCTGCGAATGGCATCATTTCATTCTTTTTTAAGACTGCATAGTATCACATTGTATATTGTTGTTCAGTTGCTAAATTGTGTCCAACTCTTTGCAACCCCATGGGTTGCAGCATGCCACTGCAATCCTGTGGTTCACTATCTCCTGGAGTTTGCTCAAATTCATGTCCACTGAGTTGGTGATGCCAAACAATTTTTTCCTCCTCTGTTGCCCCCTTCTCCTGCTTCCCTCAATCTTTCCCAGCATCAGAATCTTTTCCAATGAGTCAGCTCTTTGCATCAGGTGGCTAAAGTATGGGAGCTTCAGCTTCAGTCCTTCTGATGAATATTCAGGGTTGATTTCCTTTAGGATTGACTCATTTGATCTCCTTGCAGTCCAAGAGACTTTCAGAGTCTTCTCCAGAACCACAGTTTGAGAGCATCAATTCTTCAGCACCCAGCTCCTTTATGATCCAACTATCACATCTGTGCTTGACTATTTGAAAAAACCATAGGTTTGACTATATGGACCTTTATCGGCAAAGTAATGTCTCTGCTTTTTAATATGCTGTCTAGGTTTGTCAGGTGGTGCTAGTAGTAAAGAATCTGCCTGCCACTGGAGGAGATGTAAGAGATTTAGATTCCATCCCTGGGTCAGGAAGATCCCCTGGAGAAGGACATGAAAACCCACTCCAGTATTCTTGCTGGAGAATGCCATGGACAGAGGAGCCTGGAAGGCTAGAGTCTATAGGGTCACAAAGAGTCAGACACAACTAAAGCAACTTAGCACACATACACACTAGTTTTGTCACAGCTTTTCTTTCAAAGAGCAAGTGTCTTTTAATTTTATGGCTGCAGTCACCATATCTGCAGTGATTTTGGAGCCCAAGAAAATAAAATCTGCCACTGTTTCCTTTTTTTCCCATGTATTTTGCCATGAAGTGTTGGGACCAGATGCCATGATCATAGTTTTTTGAATGATGAGTTTCAAACCAGCTCTTTCACTCTCCTCTTTCACTTTCATCAAGAGACTCTTTAATTCATCTTTGCTTTCGGCCATAAGGGTGGTATCATCTGCATATCTGAGGTTATTGATATTTCTCCCATCAATCTTCATTCCAGCCTGTGCTTCTTCTAGCCCAGCGTTTCTCATGATGTACTCTGCACATAAGTTATATAAGCAGGGGTGACAATATACAGCCTTGACATACTCCTTTCCCAATTTGGAACCAGTCCATTGTTCCATATCTGGTTCTAACTGTTGCTTCTTGACCTGCATACAGATTTTTCAGCAGACAGCTAAGGTAGTCTGGTACTTCGATCTCTTTAAGAATTTTCCAGTTTGTTGTGATCCACACTAAAGCTCTAGTGTAGTCAATGAAGCAGAAGTAGATGTTTTTCTGGAATTCCTTTGTTTTTTCTCTGATCCAGTGGATGTTGGCAATTTTATCTCTGGTTCCTTTGCATTTTCTAAATCCGGTTTGTACATCTGAAATCTCCTGGTTAATGTACTGCTGAAGCCTAACTTGAAGGATTTTGAGCATTACTTTGCTCCATTGTGTATATGTACCATATCTTCTTTATCCATTCACTTGTCAGTGGACATTTACGTTGTTTCCGTGTCTTGGCTATCGTATGGCGACTCTATTTTTAGTTTTCTGAGGAATCTCCAAACTGTTTTTCATAGTGGCTGTACCAATTTACATGTCCATTAGTGTAGGTTCCTTTTTCTCCACCCTTCTCCAACATTTGTTATTTGTGGGCTTTTTAATGAACAGTGTGAAAGTGGTACATCATTGTAGTTTTAATTTGCATTTCTCTCATAATTAGGGATGTTGAGCATTTTTTCATGTCCTATTGACCATCTATATGTCTCCTTTGGAAAAATGTCTGTTTAAGTCTTCTGCCCACTTTTCAATTCAGTTGTTTGGAGTTTTGTTTTTTTGTTTGCTTGTTTGTTATTAAGTTATGTGAGCTGTTTGTATAATTTGGAAATTAAGCTCTTGTCATTAACATCATTTACAAATATTTTCCCCCAATCTGTAGATTGTCTTTTCATTTTGTTTATGGTTTCATTTGTACTACAAAAGCTTGAGTTTCATTAGGTACTATTTGTTCATTTATGCTTGTGTTTCTATTGCCTTGGGAAATCTCTGTGTTTTTATTACTTACAATAGCCAAAATAAAATATACACTGCTTTTCCAGCTTATAGACTCCAAATTCATACTCCCTCTAACTAGGTTCCACTGAGTTTTCAGAGACATAGAATGGCTTGAATGTTTGTCGGCATAGCTGGTGATAAAAATAGATCATCTTAATAACTGGTTGACTTGGTTTTGCTTGTCAGGCAAAGGTATACACCTCCCTGCCTGATTTTTAGGGACCTGGATGACACTGAAGTTTTGACAGTCAGAGCATACTCCACTTCATCACTGAAATACAGAAGATGTGATACTCTCATGTAGACAGCACGCAGAGTGTGTATCAGAAGTGTGTCTGGGGGCTGCTCATTTGCCCCATTCTGCACCTTCTCATGCTGCCTAGAGACAGATATGGAGTAATTTAAATATGCTTCAGCTGAGAAGATATGAATGCCCAGACTGAAATATATATATATATTTTTTAATAAAAAGGGAGGGGGAGCGAAAACACCTTTAGAGTTCAATAAAAGAGAGTTGCCATTGCTAGTTTTAGATTTATATCCATGTGGGTGTACGACTCCTCTAGTAACAAGAAATGCTCTGTATTTATGTTCTGCAAAAAAAAAAAAAAAATCTACCTAGTTGCCAGCTCTTATGGAAACAACTGCCTTAATTTAGCAAAATACCTGGACAAACCACTTGGAATAGCTGAGTCACTGCGAGCTTTGGTAGGAAAAGGAAAGAAGTAAAGAAAGAATTCCGCTCCTCTCAATTAGTAAAGAATGTGGATGTGGGAACTGGGGAGAGGGGAAAAGATAGGAGAGAGAATTATTGAAAGAGTTGGCCAAGCATCATGGAGCAATCTCCAAGGGGCTTTTGAAGAGCTTTCATATTCATTCTTAGACTGCATCCCCTTCTGTCTGCTTAAAACTGCAGCAAATACCTTGAATAATTTTGTTTGTTTGTTGAAACACTGGAAATGGGTTGAATCTATGTCTCAGTCAGTGCCAAGATGTGGATGGATAATAAGGAATAGCAGCAAGTGCGGAGCAGGGAATGATTTAGCTGTGTCTGGACATCATGGCTGAAGGTGACTGTGAGAATGTAAACTCTTCCAAAAATTCAGTGCACTGGTATTAGCTGCAAAACTCTGAGCACTGAGGCAAAAAAAAAAAAAAAAAAATCCAGAAGTAGATGCACATATATTGGGATTACCCAACACAGGAACTCACCACTGGAGAGTGATTGCTATATATGCTAATAGGTTTTGTACAAAACTTTTTGGAGTCCCCAAGGATAGAATGACGAATTGAGCAGAAAGGGATTTGCCCAGAGTAATGGGGTTTGGCTGAATGAGTGACTTGCTCAGTATAATCCATTAACCAAGACTAGAACAGATAATTCTTGCTGGACAAACTTCCCTTCAATTTCATAATATAATATTTCTGTCATGGGAGCAGGGGAGAGTACAAACAATTTAAGGAAGCTGTTCCTGAAGTACTCAGAGGCTCTTCTTATGATTGATTCTTCCACACATAGTCCTTTCCGGGTTCTTTCCTGTCCTAGAAGGGTTCAGCAATGGAGCATGCAAAGTATCAGCCAAATAGACAAGTATGAGAATTTTGCACTCAGGTAAAATTATGACGCATCCAAGGAAATAAAATAAGTATACTATGACTCATGAGGGTCCTGGCAGGTGAATCCTTTTAAGTACTGAGTTAAAAACAGTTAAAAAGAAAAACACACACAAGAGAAAACAAGTTCAGTTTCAAAGACTGTGAACTGAGCCACATCAGGAGGACAAACCTAGACTAGCATTCAGGAAGAACTGCCATAAAATGGGAGAGATTTAGGGGCTAGGACAGGGTTGATTGTCTCAGTTCAGCTGCAGGTTCCTTTGTTTGCCAGTACTTGCTGTGGTTTGAGTTTCTGGTTTTGTGGTTTGAGTACCATGTGATTTGAATTTCTGGCTGACTAGTCTTAACTTAAATGTGTAGGGTCAGGACAAGATATCTCAAGGAAAATGCTCAGAAAACTCGATGGTAGCTGAGTCTTCATGGGAGTGAGAGAAACCAGTATGACTCAAAGTTCTGATTTTTCACCAAATCCATGATCTAGACTTTGAGATATAATCAAAAGAAAGTCAACTACAAAATGAAAATGATTGATTCCCAGCCCCAAATACCCACTTGCCAGCATGCTTGTGAGGATTAAGTACTAATATATATGTGAAAGCAAATCATGCTGTGTTTAGTAAATACTGGTTTGGATCTTTTTCTCTCTTGCTCCTTTCTCCCCTTTCTCTCCCTCCTTTCTCCCCTCTCTCTCCCCCTTTCTTCCTCTATTTCTTCAGATTCTCTTCCACGATAGGTACCCTAGAAGCATCACTCTCTGGGAATCAGACCCACCAGCTTCCAATTAAGTCTGATTTTCAGTACTCACATAGACCTTGCCACATGGACATTCAAATACATTCAGCCACTGGTTAGGGAGATGTGCTATGCCCACATAGACGTAAGCAGAGGGTGACTGTAACCCTGAGTCAGGGTCCCTCAGGGAAGATGAGCAGAAACCTCAACAAACTCAAAGCATGTGTTTCATGTATAAGGAGAGAGCACAAGGCAAACTGTCAGCTGTTTCCACTGCTGACTGGGAGGCCTTGCTGAGAGCACCCCAGCAATCCTTGTTCAAGCCTTGAATCACCTTGTTCAAAGGTGATTCATTCTCTTTCACCCTGTGGCAAATCTGTGTTAATAGTCCAAATGATATGGATTTAATAACATCATCTATATAGAAGTTACACATAGCATTCCCAAACAGAGTTCAAGCAGACCTTCTTGATAATCATGTGATCAAAATTGTGTAGTGTTTATTTCATAAGCAAATAGCAAAAGACAACTGCAGCCCAAAGAAAAAGTTTTGGAGATGTCTACAGAAGGGTGGTAGCTGAAACGATGCGATAGGTTGAGATGACTCAAGAAGAGAGTGGAAGGCAACAGATAAGGAACAGACAGGAAAAAAAAAAAAATTGAAAAGGCATAGCCAGAGTAATAGGAAGGTACCAGAAAAAAGTAGCATCTCAAAGAATCAGGGCTAAGAATTTCAAAAAGGCAAGAGGAGTAAGGCTAAGAGTATAGGTTGAAACACAGGTTAAGATGGAGACACCTTTTATTGGTTTCACATTTCTGCTAGGATGAGATACCAAATTATTCACAATGCCCAAAAGTCCTTTGGCTTCACTCCACACCATTCTCTCACTCTCCCATTTCCAGATCTCTGCTCCAGCGTCATTGGCTTTCGTCTCATTTCTCTAAGGTAACATGTTCCCTCCTACCACAAGGCCTTTGTATGTGCTGTTCCTCTGCTTGAAATACTCTTCTCCTTAGGTGCACTTAAATTTGTTTTTCCAATCTCAAAGGAAGCATCATTTCCTCAGTGAAACCTTCCCTGACTAATTCAGGCCAAGTCAAATTCCTTAATTATATGCTTTTATAGAATCATTTTTCTTTCTATCCTAGCATTAATCTCAATGTATAATTATATGTTCATTTATGTTACTTGATAAAAGTGTGTCACCCACGGGAATGTAAACTTTATGAGTGGGACTCAAGGAATTCTTAACACAGCCATTATGATTTTAACCAAATAGCAACAGTTCTGTCAACCAGAACCAAGTCTGGTGTGAAAAGAGACTTTCTGTACTCTCCATCCATTAGTACATGCCTAAATAACCCCATCAAAATTATGTTGTTGTTTCTCCATGATTTAGTATTTAAGACACACCCTGGCACATTTCGAGCCTACAAACTTGTCGATTAGATTTATATAAGACAAGCCATATAGCAGATTTTCCAGCCACTAGTTTTTAATCTTTAGAAGGACTAAAGACTCCTTTAGGAATCCAGCGAAAGCTATGGGTATTGCTATGAATGAATTGTGTCACCTCTAAAGAGCTATATTGAAATTTAACCCCCAGATCCTGGGAATATGAAGTAATTTGGAAATAGGGTCTTTGCAATTGGTTAAGTTCAAGATAAGGAATTAGAGTGAGCCCTAATCCAAACATAACTGATACCCTTATACAAAAGGGAAATCTGAGCACAGAGACAGGGCTTCCCTGGTGGCTCAGCAGTAAAGAAGTCACCTGCAAAGCAGGAGATGCAGCAGGAGCTAAGAGTTCGATCCCTGGGTTGGGAACATCCCCTGAAGAAGGAAATGTCAACCCAGTCCAGTATTCTTTCCTGGGAAATCCCATGGGCAGAGGAGATACAGAGACATGTATAGAGGAAGACAATGTGAAGACACAACATGAATACCTTCTAAAGCCAAGGAGTGCCTGAGACCACCAGAAACTGAAAAGAGGCCTGAAACAGACTGTCCCTCACCACCTTCAGAAGGGACCAACCCTGCAGACACCTGGATTGCAGACCTCTAGCCTCCAGATCTGTGAGGCCCAAGTATTCTATTGTTTAAGCCACCAAGTTTATGAGCCCAGCCTCAGGAAACTGATCCAAATACTTCTAGAAATAAAAGCCCTTATCAACTTCCACAGCTCTTCATGTAATTTCAGGGTGTTCACAGATCCACTGAAGCCTAGTCAATAATTCCTGCAAAGATGCTATAAAATTCCTGGACCAAAATCCCATGGGATAAGGCAAAGAAAGAAGAGAGAAAAGAAAGTTGGCATCAGCTACTGTTCGCTATGTTTGTCCCTTCACTGGACACTTGACATTTATTTCTTTGAAACCTCATAACCATTTCATGATGTCCCCATTTCAAAGAAGAGGAAATTGAGACCATGAGAGATTTAACTTCATGCACAAATTCACATATCTAGAGAGTGGCCCTGCTGGGAATGTGACCTGAGTTTGTTTTACCCTAAAACCAAAGCTTTTTCCATTCTTGCCCTGCCTCTGAGCATGAGTGATATGTGAGATCCAAAGCACATGATGTGTGGTTTCCGAGGCTGTAAGGTTACAGAGAGACCAGGGTTATGCATGTGTCAGTGGCTTCGAGGGAAACAGGAGAATAGCTATAAAAAAAAAAAAAGCCATTTCTTATAACTGCTTTCCTTCATTGTTTGACATTATAACTTCTTTTGAACTAAGGATTTCGGCATAGAAAGATTGTTGCTTTTGCTTGGCAAAGATAGAAACAACAAAGGATTAATTAAATCAAGCTGATGATGATAATTATCAACTGGCACTTTAAATTATGATTTTCAGGGATGGAACAGTAGTGTGGCTGAGGCAGCAGAGCAAAAGAAAGTCAATCTCTCATTCATCAAAAAACATTTTTTGATGACCCACTCAATGGTATACTCCATGTTCTGGGGAAAAAGTCTGGCCACATGGAGCCTTAAATCTAGAAGGGGGGAAATCAACAGTTACATCAATAAAGTAAAATGTCAATACATTAAAGTAAAATGTGTCTGATAAGCAAAGAAGAGTAAACAATAAACAGTAGGAGTAACGGCTAGATCTAAGTTTACCTCAAAGTCCGAGTAGTGATTATCCTACTTAGGGAGTAAGAGAGAGGTGATTTCAGGCAGAGGTCCTGTGCAAAGGTCCTGCAGTAGTGGAAAATATAATACATTTGAAGACCTGAACCCAATTCATCACAACCTGAATGTGGAATGTGGAGGGGAAAAAATAATTACCCCAAGAACTGTTTGGAAGCTAGGTCATGAAGGACCTTAGCAGCAGCTGTGTGATGGAGACTGGTTTCTCCCAGAGAGCAGGGGGAGGTCAATAAAGATTGGCAGCAGAGGAGGAGGTATTGGAGAGAGGGCTACTGGGCTTTCTGAGTCTCTGTTACTTCATGGTAAGAGATAATAAGGCCATTGTGAAGACTCAATGAGTCATTTCATGCAATGCCCTTAGAATAGTGTTCCAGGAAGCATCAGCTTTTATATCATAACAGTAATATGGGCCAGACTAGGGGAGCCCTATTACTGTCAGGTGCTGCATTCTAAACACCATGCCTTTCATTCCACCCATTTCCAGAGAACTCCTCAAAGGCAAGTGCCATGGTGATGCTTTGATCCTAGCCCCCAGAGCATACACAAGTTTCCAACAGATTTGTTCTATTCCACCTTGGTCAGAGAGCAAGGTTTTTCCTCCTATCATCCTCAGGCAAGATCTGCAAATCTCCAGGTCTGTGGAAGGCAGACTGTCCAGGCTTTGCATCAAGGAGGAGCAGCAGGCAGAGTTCAGGGCACTGGACACTCAACAGTGAACTGCAGTCCAGTGGCCCTGGCAGGCCCACCCTCCTTCTCAGTTTGGGGCCCAGCAAGGCTTATCTTGTTTGGGGGTTGCTTTGAGATGGTAGAGACTCACCCCAGAAGCATGCATCAGAATCGTTATGCCATGTCTTATTCTTTGTTTTACAGCTTTGAAAAAGCCTAGAACCTTTGGTGAGGCCTATGGCTGGTAGCACTTAAAAATAACACACCGCTTCATTACTGTAGAAAAGTCCCAGGAGATTCAGTTCACTTGAGGACTTCACTCTTGTCTCCTTATATGCAGTTTCAGAGACTTACTAAAAATATGTGCGGGTGTGATTGACAGCTCTTCCAAACATGCAGGCTGTGGGACATGAGAGTTAAGGTCACGTTCAGGTTATTCTTATTTCCTGACACAAGGCCTCTGAGGATGAGGACAGAAGCCCTAGATAACATGGCTACCAGAGAAAGCAGACTCTTTGTTCAGAGAGTTTCTTCTCATTAAAGACAGAACCTCATATATGCTGAGTATCCACCATGCTCAGGGACCTATTATAGATGTTGGCTCATACATGATCCTTTACTCTATTAAACTTAGAAAGTAATTATGATTGTCATTTTTACTACTATGGAAAATACAGCCCGGAAAGGTCTATAGATCAGACCAGATTTTCATATGCACAGTTTCACTCAAAAGTCAACAGACTCCCTGTACCCTCTACCCCATTGCAGGAAGAGCCTGACATGTGTGAAGCCCAGCACTAGCACTACCTGGCTCTGTGACACTGACAAACTACTTAATTAGAGTTAAGGTCACGTTCAGGTTATTCTTATTTCCTGACACAAGGCCTCTGAGGATGAGGACAGAAGCCCTAGATAACATGGCTACCAGAGAAAGCAGACTCTTTGTTCAGAGAGTTTCTTCTCATTAAAGACAGAACCTCATATATGCTGAGTATCCACCATGCTCAGGGACCTATTATAGATGTTGGCTCATACATGATCCTTTACTCTATTAAACTTAGAAAGTAATTATGATTGTCATTTTTACTACTATGGAAAATACAGCCCGGAAAGGTCTATAGATCAGACCAGATTTTCATATGCACAGTTTCACTCAAAAGTCAACAGACTCCCTGTACCCTCTACCCCATTGCAGGAAGAGCCTGACATGTGTGAAGCCCAGCACTAGCACTACCTGGCTCTGTGACACTGGACAAACTACTTAATCTTGCTGTGCTTCCGGTTCCTTAGCTATAAAATAGATAATAAAAAATATTCATCTAACAAGACTGCTGCTGCTAAGTCACTTCAGTCGTGTCCAACTCTGTGCGACCCCATAGACGGCAGCCCACCAGGCTCCCCTGTCCCCAGGATTCTCCAGGCAAGAACACTGGAGTGGATTGCCATTTCCTTCTCCAGTGCATGAAAGTGAAAAGTGAAAGTGAAGTCTCTCAGTCATGTCCAACTCTTTCGACCCCATGGACTGCAGCCTACCAAGCTCCTCCGTCCATGGGATTTTCCAGGCAAGAGTACTGGAGTGGGTTGCCATTGCCTTCTCCGTCTCACAAGACTGCATTGAGTTAAATGAATTAGTATTTGTGAAATACTTAGGATGGTGCCTGATGATTAATTAGTGCTATAAACAAGTTAGCCATTATTATTATTATAACTGGAAAGAGAGCAAAATCTCAACATCATCATGAAACGGAGCAGGATTTTATGGTCCTTGCTGCCCACCCTATCCTCACCCCATTTCCTTTGCCTGCCTTTTGTCTGTGGAAAACTTTAGCCAAAGAATAAGTTTAATAAGAGAAATGAGAAATGCAGAAACAAAGGAAAACAGTTCAAATTTGTTTCTGACTGTTTGAAATTGTTAAAAATTGTTTCAATTTATTATTTGAAATAAATAATAAATATATATAACCAAATAATAATATGTAACCAAGTAATAATATGTAACCAAATGATAATAATGTAGTCATGAAGCATAGTCAAAGACATTTAGATCCTTCTCAAGAACTATAGATAATATTCTGAGCCATATCCTGTGAGCTGTCTTATAGCTACCGAAACCCCAGGTGGAAGAAGTTAACTACATGATAACCAGACTGTACCCACAACATGTGCTACCATAATTCTGAGAACTGGCCTCAAAGGAATGGGAACAAATGGACCCTGGAACTGAAGATTAACCTTACCTAAAACAACCAGGATGATGCTGGTCAGACCACCGATGACCAATATGAAGATGACTGTCAGAGCTGACTGCACTGTTTCTGCATATAACCCCCTCCTTCTGTTTGTAAAGGCTCTTGCCTCACTGTATGCCAGTGCAGGGGGTGAGGTGGGGGAAGTCAGCCTCTGAACAGATGTCTGCACTCCCCTGCAGTTGCTGGCATCTGAAACAAAGCAAACTTTCCTTTTCACCAACCTGGCCTCTTTACTGGCTTTTGAACAGTGAGCAGCCAAACGCTGTACCTTTCGTTAACGATCAGAGCAAAATCGGATATTGCCCAAGATCTCTGGTCTGAAAGTGTATACATATAAATAAATATATATATAAAAAGAACAAGACAAAGAACATTCAATACCCAACCTCAATAGCTCATTCCAAGAAATCTTCCCTTAAAAGAAAAAAGAAAAAAAAAACCTCCAAAGCAGATACATGAGAAGTGTTGGTTTTTAAAAATTGTTTTCCAGTAAGAGCTAATTCCTTTATTTGCGTCTCTCACACCCCCTCTCATTTTCCCCATAGCACAATTAAGGATCTGGATGAGCTGGATAATACCATTTTAGTCCCATGATTGTCTGCCATTGTTATTGGCACCCTGAGGTAGAGCACATCTAGAGAATTTTAAAGGAGTTTTACAGTCATTAAAATCTTCAGCCTCAAACTTTATTCAGCTTATCCTCAGCTACAACTGGGATAATGAAAAGATAAGGATTTTGTGACATCCCTTAACAGGCTTACTCAGTAATCCTAAATTGCTGCTGTGGGTAGGCGCCCAGAACTTTCTATAGGCTCTTCTCAGAGTTTGTTGTTCTATGAATTAAGTTCATTTAGCAAATCTATACTGATCATTTATCTGTGCAAATAACTATGGAGAATTTTTTTTTTAAGTTGAAGACAGGACTTGCTCTTGAGAAAAACAAAATCTAGCGGGGAAACCATGAACTGGTCTCACACTAAAAGTAGTGACTGTCCAAGTCTGGCTAGGGTGTTAGGATGACATCAAAATAGCTCGCATACAATGGCTGAAATGTAATTGAAACTATCACATCATAATTTCACTTTTCAGCTCAGATTTTTGCCAATCCCTCCCTCCAAAAAAAGGGAAAAAATCAAATGACTACTTGTCCTGCTCGCTTCTAGAGCCAGTGGTTCTCCAAATATATTCTCCTGAATATGTGTGTTTTGGAGGTAAGAGGACCCAACGAATCCATTGCCAGCAAACAGAAGACTCCAAGATTTTAGTAGCCCATCAAGTTGAATTAACACCTTTGATAAAAGTTAGAAAACTGATACTAAGAAGGTTACCCCAACTCTCAAAGATGAATCAAGGGAGTACCAACATTTTCTTTAAAAACTAACGTGGAGCCTATGCCAAGAAATGGTCAAATTATTCATTAAAATCTAAAAGTGTCACAGCTAGACTATAAGAATTTAGTTGGAAATTTTTTTAGTGGGTGATGCTAAATGATCATCTTAATTTGGAGTGAGAATGGAGAGAGGGGGACTTAAGAAACTTTGTAAGGCTCTGAACTTCATATCACAAAATGCTTTCTAGAAATTCACCAACGTACAGGTCAGTTGCTATGCATGAGTCCTTATTCCATCATCAGCCCTCAAACATCACTGGGAATTATAAACTTTTTAATATTTATCAATCAAAGAAGGTGAAAATGGTATTATATAGCTTAACTTGCACGTCTTTGATTACTACTGAAGTTGGACATTTTAATATGTTTCTCAGACATCTGTCTTTCTTATTTATGAATTGTCTACTTATGTCCTTTGCTTATTTTCTAATGAACAATGAAGACTAATGATTAATAAAACGTCATATGTTATAGGAAGTGTTGTCAGTGTTTTCCTCAGTTTGTCATTTGCCTTTTAATCTTCTTTATGTTATTATATTATTTATATATGTAATATTATAGTCTACTGTATATAATATAGAGTGATATATATTTTGTGTCAGTGTTTATATAGACAATTTTATATAGTCAATCTGTTTCTTTCTCTCTTTTTTTGCTTAAATGCTGGAATTTAACATCAGGCTGTTTCCCTATATTTTATTTTAGTATTCTTTTAGAAATCCTAGAGTGGTTTTCCATGTCTTTAATGCACTACAATTTATTTCAGTGCATGGTATGGGTAAAACTACAACTATATTTTGTTTCTCAAAAAAGAATTATTTTCCCGATACTTTTTTAGTAAGAAAACCCATCCTTCCCATGGGCTTATGATGCTTATTTTGAAATGTTAAATTTGTGTGTCTCTTTCAAGACTGTTGTGCCTAATGACTTATGTGAAGTCAACAGTCTGTCCAACTTTTTATCTAACACTTCATTTTATAACTAGCATTTCATAGGAAAAGTGCACAACCATGCTTCCTTTTCTTCTCTAGCTTTGATTTTTTATTTTTCCAAAACAAAATTTAAAATTATTTTGTCAAACTGCAAAGGAAAGCATTTGGGGTTAGAATTATATTTTTAACCCCTATTTTAAGTGGAAAAATTTATAGACTGCTGATAGATAATTTCAGGAACTGATTAAAATTATTATATACTGCTGCATGTTTATGTATCTCTTTTAGCATATAGTTTCCACAAATTTCTTATTTCCAGGAGCCTTTGTTTTCCTGATGCTAGTGAGTTATCATTTTTGCTCTCATTTTATTTCTGATATGTCTATTACTTTTTTAAACTATTGGTTGAAAAAAATTCACCTTCAAAATATCTTCTGTCTAAACAGATGTTCAACTGAGTAATGAGTGGCCAGTCTCCCTAAGAGGCAGACACATTCCGTTTACGCGTGTTGTGCACAGGGGAAAGTGAGACTCTGTTCAGAAGCTATGCACCTGCTTCCCATAGTGTCAGCCTGCATCTTTCC
Source organism: Madoqua kirkii (assembly GCA_006408675.1). Taxonomy (NCBI): domain Eukaryota; kingdom Metazoa; phylum Chordata; class Mammalia; order Artiodactyla; family Bovidae; genus Madoqua; species Madoqua kirkii. Next base: position 33,109 of record SJYC01020965.1, read on the forward strand.
TCACACAGAATGAATTTATTGCATACTGATGCTGAATGTTTTCATAAGGAGGGGCTTCTTGACATTGAGCTAGTTACGTGCGCTTCCTCAGAGAGGCCTTCCCTGTCTCCATCTAAAGTGGCTATTTATTCACTCTGCTGAATCACTCTTTTTTATCTGTATAGTTCTCTTCACTCTCTGGCTTTTTCAATGGTCTGTGTGTTGCCTGCCCACTCACCAACACCAGAATGGAAGCTCCCTGAGGACAGGAACTGGCCTGTCTTGTCCTTCATTGTATCTAGTACCTAGAAGAGAGTCTTATGCGTAGTTGCATCTCAGTAATGCTTAATGATTAAATGAATTCCTGCGACTATGAACTGATGATGCTTCTTCAGTCTGAAAACCACAATCCCAGTACCCTTTTCTGTCTCTGGGGACTTCACATAGTGTTAACAATGGCCCACTGTCTGTCCTATTTCACTCTTGGCTGCTGTTAAAAATAATATTGTTATTGTTGTTGGCCATTCAGTTGTGTCAGACTCTTTGTGACCCCATGGACTGTAGCCCACCAGATTCCTCTGTCTATGAATCCTCCAGGCAAGAATACTGGAGTGGGTAGCCATTCCCTTTTACAGGGGGTTTTCCAGACCCAGGGACTGAACCCAAGTCTCCTGCATTGCAAGCTATTCTTTATTATCTGAGGCACCAGGGAAGCCCCAGAAATAGTATTACCTGGAATTAATTCAGAAAAGTGATATTATTAAGAAGTGGCATGAAAATAAGAGGATAAAGGGATGACTTTGGCTACTCCAGAAATATTTTCCTCTTGCAGAGATACCTGCTGGCTTTCTGACTGATCAGGACAGTCTTTTGGCAGAAGTAGTAATAGTGGGTGAGAACATTTCCTACCTTATTCCTGCCTGCCTGTTGCTTTTCAAAGTTTAGGAGCAAAATAGTCTTGGCCATTGCTCAGCTAACCCCTCTGATAGCTAATTAGTGATCATTCTTGCAGATTGATAAACTGTTGATGGATTCTTCCTGTTGCTAGCACTATTGTAGCTTTATATCTTTGTTTGTTTGTTTAAATGGACATTTGACCGTGAAGTCGGGGGAGTGATAAGGTTCTACCACAACCCATAAGCCCACAGGCAGTGCTGTCAATTAAACAGAGATGATGTTTGTGGTTTTACATTCAACTCATATTCAGAACTGAATGTAGAGAACTGTGTTTTAATGTAATCATTCAGTCTTTTCCTCATTTAATAAACATGACTTTTATAAGTAATGTTCTAGCAACATATACCTAGGAAGTCAAATAACAGTTAAAAATTGTTATCAGTTGTCCTCTTAAGTCAAGGACATTGATACGAACCTCAGTGCTATCGTTTATGAGATGGGAATAATAATAATAAGTTTCTAGCTCAAAGGTTGTTGCAGAGATTAAATGAAGTAATCAGTATAAAATTCTAAACAGAGACCCCATCATAAAGTAAGCATTGGTTACTATTCTTTAAGATTGAGGTTGATACTATTTTAGTTTTATGTATCCTTAATGTATTCTGTGAAAAATGGCAAGAACTACATGAGCCACACTTATTAAGAGAAAGCCACTGTTATCTTTTAAAACTAAGCTTATATTATCACTCATGGTACCTGATTATGGCTAAGAGTGGGTACATTTCTGCCTATGGGTGTGAACCAATGGAGAATGGACAGAGGTATCCCAGAGGGCAGGCCAGCTAGTGGATCTGTGAGCACATAGAAGGCACTGCCTTCATGGCTCACCTTAGGTAAGATCCTTAGAAGACTTATACAGTCATAAAGGGTTGATTTTGTTGGTCCTTGAAGGGTTGGTCAGACTCTCAGGGAAAAGAAACCAAAGGTAGGAAGTATGTACCATTTTGAGGGCCTATTACCTACAAAGTCATTGACTGCATACTTTATACTGTTTCATTCAACCCTAACAAAATCCTTTAGTAGGCCTAGAGAACATTTAGGCTCATAGAGAGTTCCAATAGCTTGTCCAAGGTGATAAGGAACCTAGTCAGCATTTGAACTCAAGTGTGTATAATTTCAGGGCTTTCTCAGTAGCACAGCAGTAAAGAATCTGCCTGCAATCCAGGAGCTGCAGGAGATGCGAATTTGATTCCTGGGTCAGGAGGACTCCCTGGAGGAGGGAATGGCAACCCACTTCAGTATTCCTGCTTGGAAAATCCCACGGACAGAGGAGCCTGGTTAGCTACAGTCCATAGGATCACAGATTCAGACATGACTCAAACAACATATCATGCATGCTTGTATAACTTCAAGCCCATTTCCTTTCTGTTATAGTCCATACTCTCTCTCAGAAACTGACAAATACTAAGCAACTTAACTTAGTTGAGACAGGCATATAAGCTAGAATGACAATGCCTTATTTTACAATGGTGCTTTGAATCTTTTCAGTGAGTAGAATACTTGCCTGTGATAACAAATTATTTAAGAAGTAAAATTTCTAATCAGAAGGGAATCCACCTAGTCTGGAGGAGTAATTCTTCTTGGCCACAGAATTTACTGAATTATGCCTGATCCATAGGCATGGTTAAATGCTGCTAAGTCGCTTCAGTCACATCCGACTCTGTGCGACCCCATAGACGGCAGCCCACCAGGCTCCACTGTCCCTGGGATTCTCCAGGCAAGAACACTGGAGTGGGTTGCCATTTCCTTCTCCAATGCATGAAAGTGAAAAGTCAAAGTGAAGTAGCTCAGTTGTGTCCGACTCTTAGCAACCCCATGGACTGCAGCCTGCCAGGCTCCTCCATCCATGGGATTTTCCAGGCAAGAGTACTGGAGTGGGTTGCCATTGCCTTCTCCAGGCCTAGTTAAATATTTCTCTCCTTTTTGGGTGTTTCTGTTCATGCAGGTTGGCTATTGCTCTGAAGAGCCAAGGTCTCGGATAGGTGGTATTAGGCACCAAGGCAAATGCTTTTCTCCTGTGTGCTTGCTCCCTTCCTCTGCTGCCAGAGGGTCTGATGTGTTGCCCTTTGGCTGACCCAGGATGATAAGATCTACTTGAGTTGGGATTGGTAGTAGAGCAGACACACCTAGTAATTTACCCTGCTCTGGTTTGTGGCTTCCTTGGCCTCTACTTCCTCTGCTTGATCTCGCCTAATTCCACAGAGTCCTGCAGAAGTGCTTGGGGGCCAGATTCCCAGCTAAATAATGGTGATGGTTCTCTTGGCTCTGTCTTCTGAGCATGTTCCTCTATGGATCCTTGACAGGAGAGGAAAGTAAAATCTGGATATTCATGGATTTTGCCCAAAGTAACAACACATGATTTTAATCCCAAAATTGTCCCCAGTGTTCTCCAGATATCTGCCAGATTCCATAGTTTTCTCTCCTGCATGCAAATAGCGCCAAATCCTTGGTCCTAGATTCCCTAACTAAATTCCACATAAACCAACCTCCTTCTGCTAAACCACTTTCTCTTCAGACAAAATGAGAACATGCTAGTGTTCTTTCATATCAGCCCAGTTTCCACAGCATCTTAATGAAATAGCATTCCAATGGCAATCTTGCTTTAATAGGACTTCATGATTTCTCCAGTTTTTCAGCCCTGAATATGCAGACCTTCTTTTTCCATGGCTTAAATCTCTAAATAACTCTTTTATCCATTCATTATGTATTTATTGGTCCTATGTTTTCAATCACAGAGCTTAACCTTATTTCTGAGTTTGGAAGCAATTAAGTTTAGCCTATTTGTATCTGACTTCATTAAGTAAATTTGCTACTAACATTCTTCTAGAGACATATGGGTCTATCTAAATAGAAAAATTATTAATAGTTTATTTTTGAACAAACTGGTCATACCAAATGGTTATATAGGGCAAGAACCTAGGGAAATTTTTATCTGCATTCTAGGAGCACTCACTGCAAATACTTTTTTTTTAATCTAGCATTCTTATACTATTGGAACTAACTGAATCATCTAAGACTTGTTTCCCCCTCTTTCTAACGTTTAATCTAGGAAATGCAAAGTTCTCATTTCAGAACTAGAAAGATAAGGGGTTTAGAAAGAGTAAAATAGACTCATGAGTTTTTAGAATTGTATGATAATCCATTTTAAAATAAGAACTATCTACAATTCAGTTCAGTTCAGTTGCTCAGTCATGTCTGACTCTTTGCGACCCCATGAATCGAAGCACCCCAGGCCTCCCTGTCCATCACCACCTCCTGGAGTTCACTCAGACTCGCATCCATCGAGTGAGTGATGCCATCCAGCCATCTCATCCTCGGTCGTTCCCTTCTTCTCCTGCCCCCAATCCCTCCCAGCATCAAAGTCTTTTCCAATGAGTCAACTCTTCCCATGAGGTGGCCAATGTACTGGAGTTTCAGCTTTAGCATCATCCCTTCCAAAGAAATCCCAGGGTTGATCTCCTTCAGAATGGATTGGTTGGATCTCCTTGCAGCCCAAGGGACTCTCAAGAGTCTTCTCCAATACCACAGTTTAAAAGCATCAATTCTTTGGTGCTCAGCCTTCTTCACATATTAATATAAATTTCACACAATGTTAAACTAGGAAGTGTCCTCCAAGGTTCATTGCTACACACTTGAAAACACCAGGATACTGAACTTCAGTTGTTCTGACAAAATAAGAGTCATTTTGAATTTTTTTTTACCTGAAAAAGCAGAGAGAGTACTCCCCAAATTAGTAGACTCTCTCATTCACGCTGTTTTCCTTTATCATTAAATGACATCTACTATGAGGTGGACAGATCCACAGACATGGAAATAATTCTAAATTTCTGACAGAAGAGACCAATGGTTAGTGGCATAGGAAAGAACATTCAGTTTGGAAATGCTGTATATTAGGATGACTTAATAGAGAGACATTTGAAGTGAAAATCTCTAAAGTGCTGCTCCAATATGGCTTGAACTGTTCTCATGTTTATATATATATATATATAATATATATATATATATATATGTCACAATATACTGTGGAAAATTCTGAAAGAGATGGGAATACCAGACCACCTAACCTGCCTCTTGATAAACCTATATGAAGGTCAGGAAGCAACAGTTAAAACTGGACATGGAACAACAGCCTGGTTCCAAATAAAAAAAGGAGTACGTCAAGGCTGTATCCTGTCACTCTGCTTATTTAACTTCTATGCAGAGTACATCATGAGAAACGCTGGGCTGGAAGAATCACAAGCTGGAATCAAGACTGCCGGGAGAAATATCAGTCACCTCAGCTATGCAGATGACACCACCCTTATGGCAAAAAGTGAAGAGGAACAAAAAAGCCTCTTGATGAAAGTGAAAGAGGAGAGTGAAAAAGTTGGTTTAAAGCTCAGCATTCAGAAAACTAAGATAATGGCATCTGGTCCCATTACTTCATGGGAAATAGATGGGGAAACAGTGGAAACAGTGTCAGACTTCATTTTGAGGGGGCTCCAAAATCACTGCAGATGATGACTGCAGCCATGAAATTAAAAGATGCTTACTCCTTGGAAGGAAAGTTATGACCAACCTAGATAGCATATTCAAAAACAGAGACATTACTTTGCCAACAAAGGTCCGTCTAGTCAAGGCTATGGTTTTTCCAGTGGTCATGTATGGTGTGAGAGTTGGACTGTGAAGAAAGCTGAGCACTGAAGAATTGATGCTTTTGAACTATGGTGTTGGAGAAGACTCTTGAGAGTCCCTTGGACTGCAAGGAGATCCAACCAGTCCTTTGTAAAGGAGATCAGTCCTGGGTGTTCATTGGAAGGACTGATGCTGAAGCTGAAACTCCAGTACTTTGGCCACCTCATCCAAAGAGTTGACTCATTGGAAAAGACTCTGATGCTAGGAGGGATCGAGGGCAGACGGAGAAGGGGACTACAGAGGACAAGATGGCTGGATGGCGTCACCGACTCGACTGACATGAGTTTGGGTAAACTCTGGGAGTTGGTGATGGACAGGGAGGCCTGGCGTGCTGCGAATCATGGGGTTGCAAAGAGTCAGACATGACTGAGCAACTGAACTGAATTGAACTGATATACATATCAATAACTTTGGATTGAGAATTTATGATGATACATCAAACAGTTTCTCCTCCCCCTTTCCTCCTTCTCCTCCTGTTCTTTTATTCTTACCCTTATTCTTACTCTTCAATTATCTTTGCTGTTTGGGACATGGACTGTGTGAGCTAGAATTTATTGGATTGCTATAATCATGATTTATTTATATTAGACACATAAAGATCTAAGTAATGCCTTTAATGTCAAGCTACCAGGAGTACTGGGGTCCATCTAAAATCTTTGCAGTGCTATTGTTTGCTTTAATATAGTGTGAGTTGTGGCAGTAAGAACACACGTGGTTGCTAATCTGATTAAAACTGTTAAGTGAGAGAAATTTAACCAAAAGACATGTCATGAAAGTGTACACCTTTGTTGGGTTTGAAGCACCACCACTTTCCTCACTCCTGTGGTGCTAATGTGCACCATAGGTCTTTAAATTTCCTAAGGTCTTGCAAGACAGATCAGTTTATGTTTTCACTTTTTTATCCCCTAGCCCTTGGAGCAACCAGAGCTACTAAGGAAAGGCCACTTAATACTTTAGAATCAAAATGTTTTGCAAAAGCAAAGGGCCCTGATAATAAGATACTAAATTGCAACTATTGATCATACGTGCCCATCAACTAATGTGATCACAGAATGTTTCAGAAATAACTTATCTTAGTTGTTTCTCACCAAAAGTTTTCAATTTAGCTTTTACACAACTTTGTTTATCCTGGAATTTAACTGTGTTAAATTTTGCAGTAGAATTTAATGGAAAACTTGACTTTGCTAAGGGTACTTGTTCCATAAGATAGGACAGCTGTACCATGATTCCACAACAAAGGTACCACTTCTGCCACAAAAATGAAGCAAAATCAAGAGACCCTAAATATCTATTTCATATAACCCCCCCCAACCCTATCCCAAGACTATACTGTTAATCAAACAAGTTTGTGTATTTAGCTAACTTGGAATTTTCCAGTTGTTTAGATTGGTGCCTTCTGGTTGGGAAACTAATGCCAGTGTTTTCTCAACCTTTCTCCAGGCAGAGAAAAATAATTGACTAGGCTGAGAGGTTATTAAATAATATTCTGTAGATTTGAAAAACCATTTCACAAGAAAACTTTTGACTTATTGTGGCTTTCTTTAGTTTTCTTTATTGATATTATAGAGCTGAAATGAAATTATAATGATAGCTGCTGCTGCTGCTGCTAAGTCGCGTCAGTCGTGTCCGACTCTGTGCAACCCCATAGACAGAAGCCCAACAGGCTCCTCTGTCCCTGGGATTCTCCAGGCAAGAACAGTGGAGTGGCTTGCCATTTCCTTCTCCAATGCATAACAGTGAAAAGTGAAGTGAAGTTTCTCAGTCCTGTCGGACTCTTAGCGACCCCATGGACTGCAACCCACCAGGCTCCTCTATCCATGGGGTTCTCCAGGCAAGAGTACTGGAGTGGGTTGCCATTGCCTTCTCGATAGCAGTCATATTTTAACAAGAAGAGTGCTTATTTTATCATCAAAAAGTACCCCAATTAAGGAAAAGAACACTTAGTTATCCAATTTGAACAAATGGTATCTTAAAATAAATATACAACATACCACTGGGAAAGGTATAGCAGCAACTGAAGTGTAGCGCACACAAACACATATACTCAGATTACCCAAATACCAAGAATGCTGTGTGTGTGCATTCAGTTGTATCCAACTCTTTGTGACCCTATGGACTGTAGCCCACTAGGCTCCTCTGTCCATGGGATTCTCCAGGCAAGAATACTGGAGCAGGTTACCATTCCCTTCTCCAGGGGATCTTCCCATCCCAGGGATTGAACTCACATCTCCTGCATTGTAAGCAGATTCTTTACCATCTTAGCCACCACGGAAGATGTATCTACTGCTAATTATATCCCACTGCTTGACTGTTGAAAATACATTACACTTCTCATCTTTAAATAGGAAATAAATACAGTAACTGTGTTAATATTTGCCCTAATGAAAGCAATATGAACTTTAAAATAGTGATATAAAAGTGTCATTCTCCCTGAATAAAATATGCCACAAATTATAGTCCAATGTTTTTTCTGTACATGTTCCTGAACTAATAATTCCACTTTAAAACAAATAAAAGTATATTTCAGCTGTTATCATCCTAGCATAGTTCTCAAAAGATTATTGAGGTCATTCCTTGGCAGTCTAGTGGTTAGGACTTTGTGCTTTCACTGCTGTGGCCTGAGTTCAGTCCTAGATCAGGGAACTAAGATCCTGCAAACCACACAGCACACTCCCCCAAAAAAGATTGTTGATACTAGGATATCCATGTATAATGTTAAAGTTAAGTTTATTTTTTGAAAGAGCTTTCCACTCACAAGGCCTTTAACTCTCACAAATTACTCACAAGACTTTGGCTGAGGAGGCTCATAATTTCCTCCAACTGAAGTCATTTTTTATCAATAAGAAAGGCAAGGATGCCCTTCCTGCATCTAAGGTGCCTTCAGTAGATGGACAAAAACACAATCTACACACTTCAAAAATCTGAAAGATACAATCGTGTGACACAGGTGACTATGCCAGCAAAGCGATTTAAAATTACTGAGGGAACATTGAGAGAGTAGAGTTAGTAAAGAAAATCCAGCAAGGGGTGAGTATTGAGTTTTCAAATGGTGTGGAATTTAGCTTGATGGGAAACTCAGTACATCACAGGAAATCTCCTCAGAGATCTAAACTTTCTGCCGTTTTAAAATATTTAAATAATTTTATATTTGAATACTGGGTCCCAGTCTTAGGAAATGCAGCATTATCTCAATTTGCAAAGCCTCTGGCAACAAGGTCACCCTGATAATCAGAGCACTTGAAGGCAGAAAGGCCATGCCCCCTTGATTCCACACGAGCCAATGGGAGAGGAAGGGATGGCTCTGTCCCCAAGCAGGGCCTTCAGAGTTGAAGGCCAAGGGTAGAGAAGACCCCTGAGCTTGCGTGGATCCTGGCAGTTCGCCTTGGGAGGGGTGGAAAGAAGTTGCTGTGATGTAATATAAAGGGTCAGAGACACAAGGCAGAGGGTCCACAAAGTGAAACCCAACCCTGGTCCTGGTCCATGTCAGGACTGTCTGCAGATAAGTGAGGCACCAGATGTTCCTCTGTTAATAGGAACCAGTCCCTGCCCTATTTGAGAGTCCTCTTCTTTTTTACTATTTTGGCCACTGGAGAATTTTTTACGAAATTGGTGACTGATAAAACCCCCTGCACCCAGAAGTAACCCAAGTTTCATTTCCCAGGCTCTTGTGGTCATTTGAAAAGAGAGACTAGTGCCAAGAGCTGAGGCTGGAGAGGGAGTCAGGGCCTGATCAAAAGGGCCTTGGACACCAGGCTATGGAGCCTCCACTTTTCCTGGAGGCAGTGGAGAACCACATAAGCAGGGCACCATCAGGTGTGTATGAGGTCCCACTGGACACAAAATCCTTCTAAAAGGAAGATTTAGCTTAACTGGGAAATGGCTTAACTCCCAAAGTGGACAAACTGAAAAATGAAGGGTGCCAACTTCACATGTCCTGTATAAAATAAGAGGCATTCCTTTCCTTTCTCGTTCGAATGGTGCTGTAGATTGAGGTGAGTGAATGCAAAATTGCAGAGCTAAGGGAAATGGAGCAGGGTTATCCTGTGGGTGGAGAGGAAAAAAGTGGGTCAAACACTGTCACTGAGGCTTTATCAAGCTGGACCACCTCAAAGGCAGCTGTGAAAGTCTCCCCCATCCGTGCAGTCCAGATACTGGCCTTAGTCACCGTGCAGCTTCTCTGTAACTCTAGGAACCAGCATAGGCAATGGAGATAGCAGGGGTTCAGGATTGGCTTATGAATGAATGAATGAACAGAGGATGGTTTCTAGAACAAGGAAAAGGTCAAAGGGAATAAAGATTTTGCAAAGATCAGCAATGCTAAGAGCTGGGATGTGAGTGTGACTGAGGGTATGGACAAGAGGCTGTACCTTTAAGAATTATTTTGGTGAGTACTTATGAAGACTGAAGGACAAAATATGGGTCAAGAATGATGCTGAGGCTTCTGAGCCAGGAAACTGGGACTTTAAAGAGGAAAAGCAGGCTTTTGAAAAAAGATAATGAGTTTGATGTAGATCTTTATTCATTAGAGGAGTGTTTTGACTGCTTGTAATATAAAGGGTCAGAGACACAAGGCAGAGGGTCCACAAAGTGAAACCCAACCCTGGTCCTGGTCCATGTCAGGACTGTCTGCAGATAAGTGAGGCACCAGATGTTCCTCTGTTAATAGGAACCAGTCCCTGCCCTATTTGAGAGTCCTCTTCTTTTTTACTATTTTGGCCACTGGAGAATTTTTTACGAAATTGGTGACTGATAAAACCCCCTGCACCCAGAAGTAACCCAAGTTTCATTTCCCAGGCTCTTGTGGTCATTTGAAAAGAGAGACTAGTGCCAAGAGCTGAGGCTGGAGAGGGAGTCAGGGCCTGATCAAAAGGGCCTTGGACACCAGGCTATGGAGCCTCCACTTTTCCTGGAGGCAGTGGAGAACCACATAAGCAGGGCACCATCAGGTGTGTATGAGGTCCCACTGGACACAAAATCCTTCTAAAAGGAAGATTTAGCTTAACTGGGAAATGGCTTAACTCCCAAAGTGGACAAACTGAAAAATGAAGGGTGCCAACTTCACATGTCCTGTATAAAATAAGAGGCATTCCTTTCCTTTCTCGTTCGAATGGTGCTGTAGATTGAGGTGAGTGAATGCAAAATTGCAGAGCTAAGGGAAATGGAGCAGGGTTATCCTGTGGGTGGAGAGGAAAAAAGTGGGTCAAACACTGTCACTGAGGCTTTATCAAGCTGGACCACCTCAAAGGCAGCTGTGAAAGTCTCCCCCATCCGTGCAGTCCAGATACTGGCCTTAGTCACCGTGCAGTCTTCTCTGTAACTCTAGGAACCAGCATAGGCAATGGAGATAGCAGGGGTTCAGGATTGGCTTATGAATGAATGAATGAACAGAGGATGGTTTCTAGAACAAGGAAAAGGTCAAAGGGAATAAAGATTTTGCAAAGATCAGCAATGCTAAGAGCTGGGATGTGAGTGTGACTGAGGGTATGGACAAGAGGCTGTACCTTTAAGAATTATTTTGGTGAGTACTTATGAAGACTGAAGGACAAAATATGGGTCAAGAATGATGCTGAGGCTTCTGAGCCAGGAAACTGGGACTTTAAAGAGGAAAAGCAGGCTTTTGAAAAAAGATAATGAGTTTGATGTAGATCTTTATTCATTAGAGGAGTGTTTTGACTGCTTTATAGCCATATATAAGCCATATAAGGCTCATGTCTTATAGCCATGAGCACCGAGGACTTGATACTTTTGAACTGTGGTGCTGGAGAAGATTCTTGAGAGTCCCTTGGACTGCAAGGAGATCCAACTAGTCAATTCTAAAGGAAATCAGTACTTAATATTCATTGGAAGGACTGATGCTGAAGCTGAAACTCCAATACTTTGGCTACCTGATGCAAAGAACTGACTCATTTGAAAAGACCTTGATGCTGGGAAACATTGAAGTTGGGAGGAGAAGGGGACAACAGAGGATGAGATAGTTGGATGGCATCACTGACTCGATGGACATGAATTTGAGTAAGCTCCAAGAGTTGGTGATGGACAGGGAAACCTGGTGTGCTGCATGCAGTCCATGGGGTCGCAAAGAGTCAGATATGACTGAGTAACTGAACTGAACTGAACTGATAGCCATATTTATTATAAGATAATACATATTTTGAACTGTGGTGTTGGAGAAGACCCTTGAGAGTCCCTTGGACTTCGAGGAGATCCAACCAGTCAATCCTAAAGGAAATCAGTCCTGAATATTTACTGGAAGGACTGATACTGAAGCTGAAACTCCAATACTTTGGCCACTTGATGCAAAGAACTGACTCATTTAAAAAGGCCCTAATTCTGGGAACTGCAGCCATGAAATTAAAAGATGCTTACTCCTTGGAAGAAAAGTTATGACCAACCTAGATAGCATATTCAAAAGCAGAGACATTACTTTGCCGACTAAGGTCTGTCTAGTCAAGGCTGTGGTTTTTCCAGTAGTCATGTATGGATGTGAGAGTTGGACTTTGAAGAAGGCTGATCACCGAAGAATTGATGCTTTTGAGCAGTGATGTTGGAGAAGACTCTTGAGAGTCCCTTGGGCTGCAAGGAGATCCAACCAGTCCATTCTGAAGGAGATCAACCCTGGGATTTCTTTGGAGGGAATGATGCTAAAGCTGAAACTCCAGTACTTTGGCCACCTCATGTGAAGAGTTGACTCATTGGAAAAGACTTTGATGCTGGGAGGGATTGGGGGCAGGAGGAGAAGAGGATGACAGAGGATGGGATGCCTGGATGGCATCACTGATTCAATGGACATGAATCTGAGTGAACTCCGGGAGTTGGTGATGGACAGGGAGGTCTGGTGTGCTGCAATTCATGGGATCGTAAAGAGTCGGACACGACTGAGCAACTAAACTGAACTGAACTGAACTGAATTCTGGGAAAGATTGAAGGTGGGAGGAGAAGGGGACAACAAAGGATGAGGTGGTTGAATGGCATCACCGGCTCAGTGGACATGAATTTGAGTAAACTCCGGGAGTTGGTGATGGATAGGGAAGCCTGGTGTGCTGCAGTCCATGGAGTCACAAAGAGTCGGATATGACTGAGTGACTGAACTGAACTGAAAACATATTTACTACAAAAACAAACATATCAAAGAACACTGAGAAGTGCAATTACATTAGTTTATTGAAACAGTATAGATAAACTGTGAGTAATACAGATTGTTTTCAGCATAACATAGGTTCACACATTTCTCCTAGCAATAGATGATGGATAGATAGATGGCCAGATAAAACACAATGTTAGAAAGAATCTAGAATGATACATTTTATTACTAGATGTCTCCCTAGAGCTCATCAAACCCAATCCCATTTAGCAAATGAGGAAATAAGGACCAGAAAGGTTAGCATTCTCCATTCTACAAACTTTAGGGCACTGAGCATGTGCCAGGCACTTAGTGCTGGGCATATAAAAGTAAACAGAACATGGTAAACATACTCATGGCACTCATAGTCAGGCTAGTGAGTCAGAGTGTCCAGGAAGCAGAAAATTTTGACACAGCCTAGTAAGCATTATCAGAATAACATGTTCAAGCTACGAGGTGCACCCAGTCCGGGCTTGGGAGCAGCCTCTGAAGGCCATGCATGAGCTGACCTGGGAAGGATGAGCAGAAGTCAGACCAACAAAGAGGTTATGAAATGCTGCCCCAGGGATGTAAGAGGAAACATAGTCTATCCACTGAACCAAAGGAGCTCCAGTACAAGGGAATTCTCATCCTGGATTTCAGAAACAGTCTCCTGAATCCCACTGTGCTATTTTTAGAACACTACCTGTCTCTTTAGGTCTCTTGACAAGCTGATTCAGCACACATATCAATACTGTTGCATAGAAAAAAGGAAGAGTACATGGCTCATGCTAACCAGAAATAGACAAGATTTTCCAAACCCTCCTATGTAAAAATATATCTGTAGAGGAATCATTTTTTTTTACTATAGCCTTATATTTCCTCCCCAAGTATTTACATCCATTGGCTCATGCTATAAAGCTCTTAAGGCCAGAAGGGATTTTCAGAGATCATTGTGTCAGAGACCAAGGGAGCACAGGGTGGGGGAAAAGGAGGAGGTGCTGGGGGGATGGAGCCGTGGAAGCAATCCCTACCCTGGCACAGGCAATAAGGGGGCGGGGCCAGTGTGTATAGAGAGCTCCAAAATTAATACTAACACTGACCACAGTTAGTCTGCTCTTTCTATCACCATGTGCCAGCAACCCAGCAAGTCCCAGTAATGTCAGTAATAACACATTCGCCCCTGATGACCCTTCCCTCATCCTGTGTATGCCACCACACCTATACACCTGCATACACAGAAAGTGCAGGGTCCAGACAGGCTCTGGAAATACCTGAGGTCCCTGTGTTTGCCATCTCTTCATATATTACCACATATTCTCCATTCCATTCCTTTTTTTTTAAACCTAGCCCAAGTAGTCAAAAACCATACATACACACACAAAAAAAACCATATCAAAGAATTATGATATTTATCTCCAATGAAGACTCATTTCTCAAGTCTCAAATCTGGCTAGAGCTGGGGCCACTGGTATCTGATGTCCAATGCTGTCCCTTCGGTGTTTGCAGGCTTACCAGGAACATTCTTCGCTCATCCTCTCTGGTTGGGCTGTCTGGCACGTGCTTGGTGGGGTGAACACAGACGGGTCTTTAATGCCCAGCTGTATGTCGAAAAACCGTGTGGACAATATCACACTGTAATTTTTGGTGAAGGTTTCTTGGACGGGATAACAATCCTTGACGGTATAAATACCAATCCAAGTTTCATCTATAAGAGGAAGGCAAGTTGAGTCTTTAATGTAGAAGACAGACAAAATACAGTATGCTTTAATGTGGTAAAATGTAGCATTTTAACCACTTTTAAGTACAGTTCTGTGGACTAAATACAGTCACATTGTTATGAAAGCATCACCATCATCCATCTTCAGAGATTTTCCATCTCCCTCAGCTCAAACTCTGTGCCCACTAAACACTAACTCCCCGTTCCTCTCTCCCCCAGACCCTGGCAACCACCATCCTAGCTTCTGTCTCTACGAGTCTGACTAGTCTATGTACCTCATATAAGTGAAACTATACAGTATTTTCTTTAGTGACTGGTTTATTTCACCTAGCATAATGTCCTCAAGGTTCATTCATGTTGTAGCATATATCAGAATGTCCTTCCTTTTTAAGTTTCAATAATATTCCACTATATGTATACACCACCTTTGTCTACTCATTTGTCTGCTGATGGAAACTGGGGTTGTTTCTACCTCTCTGGCTATTATGAATCGTGCTGCTGTGAATATGGATGTACAAATATCTCTTTAAGTCCTTGCTTTAAGTTCTTTGAGGTGTATGCCAAAAAGTAGAATTACTAGGTCATATGATAATTCTATGTTTAATTTCAGAGGGAGCCACATCATACTGTTCTCCACAGCAGTAAAGGCCAGTGTTTATGAAACACTTGGGGGAGTGTGTGAGCAGCATTGCAGAGAAGAGCTTCCCATCTCTGTAGAAAAGACACGTAATGGCGGTAGGTATGGTCACTACAACTTTAGTTAGTGTTTTGGGGGAAGGAAAAGGAGGCGCCGAGTTCTAACATGTGCCTTAGACAAACATGTCACAGACCTTGGCGGCATCCCTTAACAGTCAAAGCGGAGAAAGTTACAGAGGGGTCTTAGAAGGCTGAGGGGTTTCAATGCGATGCTGAGATCCCTGCACTACAAAGCTAATAGAGTACACGTGGGCACTTCAATGGAGCTAAACAATCTGATTAAGCGTCTAAATTTCCTTAACAACTACCTTCCTTAATGAGCTTAAATGTTTTTTCCCTTCCTCCCTCTTGAGATGCAATACTTGAATACTTTGTTGAACCCTTACATGATCTGGCTGACTTTCTGTCTGACCATTCCTGGACGTGATCTGCTCCTGGGGGCCCCCTATGGAGTACTGGTCCTCAAAGGTGGAGTTCTGAGGAATGTCCAGAGGGTCCCAGGGCTCTGTAAGGGTGATCTTGGAGCACTGCTTGGTGGCTTGTTCAATCTGAAACATCACTCCATCCTTATAGAGCAAAATATATTCAAATAATCTGGAAGATAGATTAAGAGAGAACATTCAGGACTTTATGTTGCAATCACCATATCTTTTATCAATATAAAAATCAAAGGCCTTTGATAGAAATTACTGTTAAAATAGAAAAAAAATAGTTTTGCTTGTGAGGCAATTATTTACTTATTTATAAACACTAGGCACCTGAACAACTTGAATATAAAATAAAGCTCAGAGGTCAAAACCGAATATTCCTGAGACAATTACCTCTCAATTACCTATTAACTTATCAAGTATCTATTATATGACAGACCCTCTGCCTGGGAGACAAACACAAGGAGGTGAGACCTTGAGTTAGCAGCTGGTTTATGACATTTTTGCCTTAGAGACACAGGAGGATTTGACTCTTGGCCTTAGTTGAGTCCTTGCGGCAATGAGTCAGGGACTACAGGGATATGCTGTATACAGGATGACAAGAGTTGAGGCTGTACCAGCCAACTGTGCCTCACTTTCTCCACTGTCATCATAGGAATGGGCTTTGGTGAGGTGCAGCTGCACTGGGAATGAGCTGAAACAGGCAAGGGCAAAAGCTGAGGGACCCCAGTCAAATAGCGTCACTGGATTGAGTTTGTCTACGTGCTCTCAGCCTCTTCCCTCACACCCAGTGCACCCACTTTGTGCAGAGCAAGCCGGAAGTATTCCCAGGCTATGCTTGAGCTCACAGACTGCCTGCCATCACTTTGCATGCTGAGTGGTCATCAGCCTTGCATCTTTCTTAAAACTAAGCCATCTTGATGTTGGATGAAGCCTGCTGTGTTTCCATGCATTCAACTGTCAGTCTAAAACTCAGGGCACTGTTACTGACCCAGTGGAGTGAGGTTGCAACTCTGACTTAAAAAGTGAAATTTGAAACATCTGAAGGTAGAAGAGCCAGAGAAATAGCTTTCCATGAGCAAATAGCAATAGTCAAAAGTTCATCTGTGGTACATAAGGCTCACTCCACCCCACAGCCCCCTGGAGGATGCCTGTTTTCCATGTCAAGTGAGGGGTTGAAATTTATTTTCTTCAAAACAATACTGTAAATTATAATTTCCTATATGGTCAAGTAGTACCATTATTAGTATTATACTTCCATTTTCTATGAGCTAGTATAAAAATATGAATATAACTTCATTTTATGTATTTAGAAATATTGACCCTGCTTATTCCAGTAAATATTTGACATGGCTTATGAGAGTAAAACCCAAGCACAGACTTTGAGAAGTGGGAGTAATTGGAGGAAAAAAAGGAAGTGTTCATTTTTTGCACTATTGCTCAAAACTGGAGCAAATCTCTCATGTAGAAGCAGGGTTCACATCAAACTATAAGTCCCTTGAAGGAGTTTGGAGTTGGACTGTGGCACATCAGAGTCTAAACATTCATGGAAGGAATACAGAAATATCAGCATCAACTTTAGAGCACAGTCCTGTCATCACAGGAGATTCCTTGTTCGTACACAAATCCTGCTCCATGACCCTTTCAGTGAGAGCAGCACCTATACTGTACGCCGCACAGAGTGGCTATCTCCATCTTTCTTCTCCTCACCATCAGCTTCATCTTATTGTGCTTCCCCAAGTTTAAGGCATTTAGGCTAGTCATTCCTAGCTTTGGTTGCTTGAGCTCACAGACTGCCTGCCATCACTTTGCATGCTGAGTGGTCATCAGCCTTGCATCTTTCTTAAAACTAAGCCATCTTGATGTTGGATGAAGCCTGCTGTGTTTCCATGCATTCAACTGTCAGTCTAAAACTCAGGGCACTGTTACTGACCCAGTGGAGTGAGGTTGCAACTCTGACTTAAAAAGTGAAATTTGAAACATCTGAAGGTAGAAGAGCCAGAGAAATAGCTTTCCATGAGCAAATAGCAATAGTCAAAAGTTCATCTGTGGTACATAAGGCTCACTCCACCCCACAGCCCCCTGGAGGATGCCTGTTTTCCATGTCAAGTGAGGGGTTGAAATTTATTTTCTTCAAAACAATACTGTAAATTATAATTTCCTATATGGTCAAGTAGTACCATTATTAGTATTATACTTCCATTTTCTATGAGCTAGTATAAAAATATGAATATAACTTCATTTTATGTATTTAGAAATATTGACCCTGCTTATTCCAGTAAATATTTGACATGGCTTATGAGAGTAAAACCCAAGCACAGACTTTGAGAAGTGGGAGTAATTGGAGGAAAAAAAGGAAGTGTTCATTTTTTGCACTATTGCTCAAAACTGGAGCAAATCTCTCATGTAGAAGCAGGGTTCACATCAACTATAAGTCCCTTGAAGGAGTTTGGAGTTGGACTGTGGCACATCAGAGTCTAAACATTCATGGAAGGAATACAGAAATATCAGCATCAACTTTAGAGCACAGTCCTGTCATCACAGGAGATTCCTTGTTCGTACACAAATCCTGCTCCATGACCCTTTCAGTGAGAGCAGCACCTATACTGTACGCCGCACAGAGTGGCTATCTCCATCTTTCTTCTCCTCACCATCAGCTTCATCTTATTGTGCTTCCCCAAGTTTAAGGCATTTAGGCTAGTCATTCCTAGCTTTGGCTGATACTCTAGTTGTCCGCAACTGAAAGATATGCAGCCAGGTGCAGGAAAAAGAAGCTTCCTTCTTGAAACTCAGCCCGAGAATCCACATGAGCACCAAAGTGGAAGTGTGGCAGCCGTGTTTATGTATGTGAACTGGCCACCCTCCTCAGAGCTTCATAGAGCACAGGGGGACATCTGACCTGGGGAGGGCTGGGGAGGTGGGGGAAACAACCAGACTGTCTCTCATTCAGACCTGTGGAATCGACACCAAATGTCTGCTGGTCAGTCACTTCTCGTGGCTGGTCGTGTCATGGGTAAACTCAGAAGTCATGGGAGGCTAATTTGCATTAGGTGAACTAAAAGTAAAGAAGGAACCGAGAAGCAGCAACAAGCTGGGATTCCAACAGCTATTCATTTTCTGAACGTATTTCCTCTCTGAAGCCCAGTGCCTACAGATCCACCTGCAGAACTATGATGTTTCCTTTGTTCTAATAACTTTCCTTTTGCTGCTTGGAACTTTTTGTGTGACTCATAACCAGGACTCATTTCTAATACAGTTGAGGATTCCACTGTTCCATCGAGAGCCTCAGGAACAGCTGCCAGCACAGCTGTTCTGGGAGAGGCACCACACAGACTACGGCAGAGCCAAGGGCATGGATGGACGCCTGTCAGTAACCTGTGGGGCAAGGGAGGAGGGCAGCAGAAAAGGAGCTCTGCCATTCACTGTTTGCCCGAGGCCAGATCTGTCCTACACAGAAGTAAAATTTAATTTAAAAATGAGAATTCTAGACTTGAAACAATCACTGCAAAAGGTTAACATTTGTTAATTCTGGGTGGTCTGAACACAGGTGTTTGTTATGATGTTTTCTGTACTTTTCTAAGTTTTCAAAGTATTTAATTTGAAAAAACAAAGAGGGCATAGTCTGATACTAACATTATGTTGACAGTGCCTTAAGTAAAACAGAAAATATTAATTGAATGGGAAGCAAAATAGAACTGTATAATCATCTTTTCAAAATTCCATATGGATATTAATACTAGCACTGCCCCGTTCAAAGTTTTGGAAAAGAAGACATTCATGGCTTGTATGTTTATATGAACATTTTCACAGTCAAAATATGGGTTCTCTATCACAACCAGGATAAAGGGGCCTGGAGCCCAGTTAAGCCAGAAGGTCACAATGCAGAGATCAGCCAGGGTTGAAATGAATCATCTGTCTGGGATGCTGTGCGGGTAATAACCCGTGGATCTGAAAGAGTAACAGACTTCAACAGAAACTGGATCCTGGGAGGTGAGATCAAAGCCTGGCTCTGAAGAGAAGGAAGTTGTGAGGACAGGAGTCACAAACCACACCCCTGGGTTACAGTCAAGCAAGGTGGGGGGCTAGAATGGGTGTGAAGGACGAGGCAAGCAGGCCAGCCCTGGGTCAAAAACAGCCTGTAAACTCAGCCTTCTCGCTGGCCAGACACCAAGCAAAGCATTGTTCCCAGGAGGGCCCCGACGCCAGGATCTCAGGCTTTCCAGGCCCAGCCAAGGGGTCGGCAGTCCAAGCTTTCCACAGCAACCCGATTGCAGAGGAGTGCCCAGTGCACCATTTTGCCTCCCACCTTGTGGGACAAAGGATTTTTGTGGCATCTGATAAAATTCTCAGGCTGCGTGGACAATTTCTGTTGTTTCCTGAAAAATCCATTTTCCTAAAAACTGAAACTCTAATTTGCAGAAAGAACAACTCTGTGCATGTCAGAAATCTTCTGATTTCTCAATTTTAATTGTAACATACACATAACACAAAATCCAGCACCTTAACCATTTGTCAGTGTACAGTTCAGTGGTGTTAAGTACTTCCACACTGTTGTGCAACCAATCTCCATAACTCTTTCATCTTGCAAAAGTGGAATTCCATACCCATTAAACAACTCCACTTTTCTTCCTTCCCCAGCTCCTGGCAAGCACCATTTTATTTTCTGTCCCTATGAACTTGACTACTCTGAGTACCTCATACAAGTGGAATCATACCTTATTGTGACTGGGCTGTTTCATTTCACACAATGTCCTCAAGATTAATGAGTAGCATGAGTCAGAATTTCCTTCCTTTATAAGCCTAATATTCCACTGAATGTATAGATCACATATTTTTTATTAATTCACTCGAGGATGAACACTTGGGTGGTTTCCATCTTTTGGCATTGTAAATAGTGCTGCTATGAACATAAGTATGCAAATACATTAATTTTTAATCTATGAACCACATTTTACAAAAATAATTATACATATTTTTTCTAACCTGTATTTTAAGTTCAACAGTTTGTCCTTAGTAGTGGGCTTCCTTGGAGTCTCAGTGGTAAAGAATCTGCCTGCCAATGCAGGAGATATGGGTTCCATCCCTGGGTTGGGAAAATCCCCTGAAGAAGGAAATGGCAACCCACTCCAGTATTCTTGCCAGGGAAATCCCATGGACAGAGGAGTCTGGTGGACTCTATAGTCCATGGGGTCACAAAAGTGTTGGGCATGACTTAGCAACTAAACAACAAAAACAACATTCTTCCAAGTATTTCCAAAAAATCCAGATGTCAAATCATTTTCCCTAATTTACTATGAAATATTTTTAAAATGCAGGAATTGAACTAGTACAATGATCACCCTTATATCTGCCATTTTGAATTCAACAATTTTTACAAATAAGACTCTGTACTTCATGTCCCATCACATCAGAAGACAGGTGGTGTCCCATTCCACTATTAATGCTACCAACTTTGATCGCCAAGTCATGTGATTACTCCAAATGTCTCCATCATAAAGGCATTTCTTTTTGCAACTGCCAAAGTGCCTGCGTGCTCACTTGCTAAGTTGTGTCTGTCTCTTTGTGACCCCCATGGACTATAGCCTGCCTGGCTCCTCTCTCTATAGAGGAGAATTCCAGGCAAGACTACTGAAGTGGGTTGCTATTTCCTCCTCCAGGGGATCTTCCCAACCCAGGGATATAGCCCGTGTCTTTTGTGTCTCCTACATTGGTAGGCAGATTCATTACTACTGAGCCTCCTGGGAAGCCCCAACTGCCAAGTAAGTGGTGGGTAATACCTTGTGGTGCTGAAAATATCTGTCACCCAATCATTTTAGGTAAAACCATTTCCTGAATCAATTATTGCACTGGTGGCTGATACAATGTTATCAGTGGTGTAGCAAACAGCATCTATCCATAGATCTAGTATCACTTTACACTCTTGGGTTTTTATTTAACATACAACAAATGATTAAACTCACTATTCCATTTGATGCTCATAGTATCCCAGTTTTGTCATAGGAGCTCCTTCTACCTGGTATTTGTGACTTATAACATGACTCCACTAGTCTTTGAGTGACTCATGGCCTTCGGTGACACAAGTGTCCCAGACTCATCTTAGACTTTTCTTGCGCCAAATCTAAAATCAGTCATTTCTCTAAAGATCCCTGACTCTAACTGGGAAATAACTTGGAAACCAACATCAGGGCCCTAGATTGTCATTGGGATATCTTTGTTTTGAGAATATTTTAGTGGTTGGAGCCTTTACATTTTTTTTTTAATTGTGAGTTCATACAGATATTTCCAATCTAGATTTAATGTTATAGATTCTTCTCTATCATTTTTTTATTTTTGTATATATTTTCTCTTGAAATAATCTAAAAATATAGCAAATTTATTTGCTTAATCCGACAATAGCTTTGAAATACTTTCAAAAGTGTTATCAAAGAATAAAACTTTCCAGTGAAGTTTAAAATTTCATTGTAATTCTTCTCATGCTTAGACTACAACTCAATACTGTTGGTAAATACTCACTTGGATTAAGCCTGTTCCCTGAGTGGCTACATTTCCAGGTTGATCTGTCATTGGGCTCATTTGTTTGTTGTCACTTCAAGGACTTCACACTTTTCCTCTTTGATTTAATTTTATTATTTAAATACGTAAAAATTGTCAGGTTCCAGAACTCAGAAAAATATAAAAAACCACATTCAGAAAAGTCTCCCATCTCAACCCCTGCCCCATCCCTTGATCTCCTGATAAACAGCACTTTTCATTGGCTTGCCTGTTATTTTCCTTTATTTCCTTTCAAAAATATAAGCAAACACATGTGTGTACTCTTACCGCTCTCTCTTCTTTATGAAAAGGGTAGAATATTACATACACTTTTGGCACCTTGCTTTTTCCAGTCTCTATTTATACGCTGAGGTTATCATTATTCTTTTTTATGGTCATATCAATAGTTTATTGTTGTAAGTAGCATTGGTTATTTAGTCAGTCTTCTACTGGTGAACGCTGGCTTGTTTCCATTCTTATTATATTGCCCCAAACACTGCAGTGAATAATCCTGTGCCATTTTGGAGGTATACGTTTTGAACAAATCACTCATATGAAACTACAAGGACAACAGTATTTTGTTAAATATTATCAAATTTCTTTTTACAGAGTTGTACAATTTTACACTTCTATCAGTAATAAATGAGAGCACCTGTTTCCTTTGTAGTCTTGCCAACAGATCATGCTGTCAAACTTGGATGTGTGCCAATATGACAAGTAAGAAATGTCAGGATTTTTAAAAAAACAACACATTTTCCTTTTGGAGTTAGCATAATGAGCATACACTAGCCTGCTCCTGCATAAGGCTAAAATGTGGAGCATGATAAAGTTTACAAACTGAAGAACTGGGACACTCATCCATATCCAGTTGTGGCACCTCTGACGTCTTCTCTGGCCCCTCCCAGTCACCTCCCTTCCACAATGAATAGAATAGTGCTCAGTTGCTCAGTCGTGCCCGACTCTTGGCAACCCCATGGACTGTAGCCCATCAGGCTCCTCTCTCCATGGGATTCTCCAGGCAAGAATACTGGAGTGAGTTGCCATTTCCTCCTGCAAGGGATCTTTCCGACCAAGGGATCGAATCATTTGTCTCTTCCATCTCCCACATTGGTAGGCAGATTCTTCACCACTGAGCTACCAGGGAAGCCCACTTCCAAGGACAAATTGTTGAATTTAAAATAGTGTAGTTTTAATTTGTCTTCATTCGTTATATTCGGTTGAAATATCTTTTCATACGTTTAAGGACCATATGACTTTCTCAGTTTTCTGTAGCTAGTGACTTAGTGTTTTGTGTCTTAGTTGCAGATACTTTTTTCTCTGCCATTTGTCTGTTCATATTATTTACATTTTTTCCTACAATGCATATTTTTGAAGTCAGATTCCTTTTACTGCTTTCAGATTTTGTCAGATTTACAAAACCTTTCCCTTCTCCCAGCTTATAAAATAATTCACCGATGATTTCTCTTATCCCTGTATGGTTTTCTTTTGTTAACATTTAGATCTTTAATTCATTTGGTATTTATTCTTGTGTATGATGTGAGATATGGGTACAATGTTATCTTTTCCCAATTGCTCTAACTCTATTGATTTAAAACTCCATCTTTGCCGCAGTGACTTGAGACGCTGC
The DNA here is from genome assembly GCA_006408675.1 of Madoqua kirkii. NCBI lineage: Eukaryota > Metazoa > Chordata > Mammalia > Artiodactyla > Bovidae > Madoqua > Madoqua kirkii. The sequence continues at coordinate 56,820 of SJYC01020965.1, forward strand.
CCTCCTTATACACCAGTTCTAGATGTACACTGGTCTACCCCAGAACTCTACTCCACTGGGTTGTCTATCTGTTCAGGCACCTGTGTCACACTGCTTTAATTACAGAGACTTACTAGAATGCCATTTCATAATCTCATAGAATTTACTAGGCCTCCCGTGTTTTCCTCCTTTTCCAGGGCTTTCCTAAATACTTGCTTTTTAAGTTTTGTGATATGAAATTTAGAATTAACTTATTTGGCTCCAGAAAAACCCCTTTATGGCATGTGGGAGGACTGAGTTAACTTTCAATACTAATGTAGGAAGATTGGATGTGCTCAATTGTGTCCAACTCTTTGCAACCCCATGGACTGTAGCCCACCAGGCTCCTCTGTCCATGGAATTTTCCAGGAAGAATACTAGAGTGGGTTGCCACTTCCTACTCCAAGGAAGAATGGATACCTGTATGATATTGCTATTCTATTTCCCCACACACACAAAAAAAAGTCCTTGTTGTTGTTCAGTTGCTAAGTTGTGTCTGACTCTGCAACCCCATGGACTGCAGCACACCCAGGCTCCTCTGTCTTCCACAATCTCCCAATTTGTTCAAATTCATGTCCATTGAGTCAGTGATGCTATCTAACCATCTAATCATCTGCCACCCCCTTCTTTTCTCGCCTTCACTCTTTCCCAGCATCAGAGTCTTTTCCAATGAGTTGGTTATTCACATCAGGTGGCCTAAGTTTTGGAGCTTCAGCTTCAGTAACAGTCTTTCCAATGAATATGCAGAGTTGATTTCTTTTAGGATTGACTGGTTTGATCTCCTTGCAGTCCAAGAGTCTTCACTAGCACCACAATTCGCAAAATCTTCAGAATTCTCACATCCGTACATGATTACTGGAAAAACCATAGCTTTAACTATACAGACCTTTGGCATCAAAGTGATGTCTCTGCTTTTTAATATGCTAATAGGTTTGTCACAGTTTTCCTTCCAAGGAGCAAGCGTCTTTTAATTACATGACTACAGTCACTGTCTACAGTGATTTGGAGCCCAAGAAAATAAGATCTGTCGCTGTTTCCACATTTTTCCCTTCTATTTGCCATGAAGTGATGGGACTGGATGCCATAATCTTAGTTTTTTGAATGTTAAGTTTCAAATCAGATTTTTCGCTCTCCTCTTTCACCTTCATCAGAGACCCTTTAATTCCTCTTCACTTTCTCCCATTAGAGTGGTATCATCTGCATATCTGAGATTGTTGATATTTCTCCTGGCAATTTTGATTCCAGCTTGTGCTTCATCCAGTCTGGCATTTCACATAATATACTCTGCATAGGAGTTAAACAGGGTGACAGTATACAACCTTGCCATACTCCCTTCCCCAGTGAGTTGTTCTATGTCCAGTTCTGTTACTGCATGACCAACATACAGATTTCTCAGGAGACAGGTAAAGTGCTCTGATACTTTCATCTCTTTAAGAATGTTTCCAGTTTGTTGTGATCCACACAGTCAAAGACTTTAGTATAGTTAATAAAGCAGTAGATGTTTTTCTGGAACTTGTAGCTCAGTTGGCAAAGAATCCACCTGCAATGCAGGAGACCTTGATTCTCCTGGGCTGAGAAGATCTGCTGGAGAAGGGATAGGCTCCCCACTCCAGTATTCTTGGGCTTCCCTTGTGGCTCAGCTGGTAAAGAATCCACCTGCAATGCTGGAGACCTGGGTTCAATCCCTGGGTTGGGAAGATCCACAGGAGAAGGGAAAGGCTAGCCACTCCAGTATTCTGGCCTGGAGAATTCCATGGACTATATAGTCCATGGGGTCACAAAGAGTCAGACACAACTGACCGATGTTCACTTTCACTTTCTTTCTCCATGATCCAGTAAATGTTGGCAATTTGATCTCTGGTTCCTCTGCCTCTTCAAAACTCAGCTTGTCTCAGTTCTCATACTGCTGAAACCTAGCTTGAAGGTTTCTGAGCATAACCTTGCTAGCATGTGAAATAAGTGCAGTTTTATGGTAGTTTGAACATGCTTTGGCATTGCCTTTCTTTGGGATTGGAATGAAAATTGACATTTTCCAGTCCTGTGGCCACTGCTAATTTTCTAGTTGTTGGCATATTGAGTGCAGCACTTTAACAGCATCATCTTTTAGGATTTGAAATAGCTCAGCTGGAATTCCGTAACCCCCACTAGCTTAGTAATGCTTCCTGAGGCACACTTGACTTAACACTCTAGAAAGTCCAGCTGTAGGTGAGTGACCACACCATCGTGGTTATCTGGGTCATTAAGACCTTTCTTTCATAGTTTTATGTATTCTTGCCACCTCTCCTTAATCTCTTCTGCTTCTGTTAAGTCCTTACCATTTCTGTACTTTCATCCTTGCATGTCTTTACATTTTTTCAAATCTCGTTTTGTCATTTTGTATATGTCAGCAGTATTTGAAATTTTTCTTACACAGATTTTAACATTTTCTTTAAATTATTCATAAGTAGTTAGTCTTCTATTGTTTTTGATGTTGCTGTTTTAAATGAGACCTTCAATTGTTATTTGCTATTTCTAGATTATTGTTTTATATATTAAGGCTATTGATTTTTCAGGCTAATTTTATATACAGTTACCTTACTGAATTATCTTACTGTTTGAATTAGTTTTATCCTTTAGGCCTTTTGTGTTTTCCAGTATGCTGCATCCATATCATTCAATCTGTCAGTCAGGTCAGTTGCTCAGTCATGTCCGACTCTTTGTGACCCCATGAATTGCAGCATGCCAGGCCTCCCTGTCCATCACCAACTCCCAAAGTTTACCCAAATTCATGTCCATAGAATTGGTGATGCCATCCAGCCATCTCATGCACCGTGATCCCCTTCTCCTCCTGCCCCCAACCCCTCCCAGCATCAGGGGCTTTTCCAACGAGTCAACTCTTAGCATGAGGTGGCCAAAGTACTGGAGTTTCAGCTTCAGCATCAGTCCTTCCAATGAACACCCAGGACTGATCTCCTTTACAATGGACTGGTTGGATCTCCTTGCAGTCCAAGGGACTCTCAAGAGTCTTTTCCAACACCACAGTTCAAAACCATCAATTCTTCGGCACTCAGCTTTCTTCACAGTCCAACTCTCACATCCATACATGACCACTGGAAAAACCATAGCCTTGACTAGATTATTTCTCCTGGCAATCTTGATTCCAGCTTCTTCCAGCCCAGCATTTCTGCTGATGTACTCTGCATAGAAGTTAAATAAGCAGGGTGACAATATACAGCCTTGATGTACTGCTTTGGAACCAGTCTCTTGTTCCATGTCCAGTTCTAACTGTTGCTTCCTGACCTTCATACAGGTTTCTCAAGAGGCAGGTCAGGTGGCCTGGTATTCCCAACTCTTTCAGAATTTTCCATAGTTTATTGTGATCCACACATCAAAGGCTTTGGCATAGTCAATAAAGCAGAAATAGATGTTTTTCTGGAACTATCTTGCTTTTTCCGTGAGACAGCGGATGTTGGCAATTTGATCTCTGGTTCCTCTGTCTTTTCTAAAACTGGCTTGAACATCTGGAAGTTCACGGTTCACTGTTCACGTCCATATTATTAGCAGAGATCATTTTTATCTCTTCTTTTCTAATTCTCATGTCTCTAAATATTCTGTCTCTGATTATACTGGCCAATGAATCAAACACAATATTAAATAAAATGGAACTAATGGACATTCTTGTTTTCTTCCTGAGTTTAGTGGGAAAGGAGCTATGGTTTCAACATTAAGCATATTAAGAATGATACAGATTTCATCATATTAAGGAAGCATCAATTTGTTCTTATTGAATGTTTTGTATCAAGATTGTTAATTGAGTTTTATCACCCACCTTTCACAGATGTTTATAGATTCCTTAAAACTGGATCATCCATACATTCCTGGAATAAACCTCAATCAAAATATATTCTATTTTTCACATGCTATTGGGTTAAGTCTACTATTTAGGAATGTGTAATCAATGATTCCATCAATTTTCCTACATGACAATGCTTTACAGTACTTGCAGATGCATATTTCTGTTGTATGTATGTATATATACATACACACCATAATTTGCTTCAGTAGTTCCCTACTCATGACCACTTAGATTATTTTCACAGTTTGTTAATATTAACAATGAAGTGAAGTGAAGTGAAGTCGCTCAGTTGTGTCCAACTCTTTGCGACCCCATGGACTGTAGCCCACCAGGCTCCTCTGTCCATGGGATTCTCCAGGCAAGAGTACTGGAGTGGGTTGCCATTTCCTTTTTACTAAATACAAATTGGAGATAAGCCCTCTTGCTTTCTGTTTTTATATTCCTATTTAAGAACTGGGATTGTTGGATCAAAAGGAAATTCCCATTTTATATTATATGAGGTATTGCTGCTGCTTCTGCTGCTAAGTCGCTTCAGTCGTGTTCAACTCTGTGCGACCTCATAGATGGAAGCCCACCAGGCTCCCCTGTCCCTGGGATTCTCCAGGCAAGAACACTGAAGTGGGTTGCCATTTCCTTCTCCAAAGCATGAAAGTGAAAAGTGAAAAGGAAGTTGCTCAGTCATGTCGACTCTTTGCAACCCCATAAACCGCAGCATACCAGGCCTCCCTGTCCATCACCAACTCTCGGAGTTCACTCAGACTCACGTTCATCGAGTCTGTGATGCCATCCAGCCATCTCATCCTCTGTCGTCCCCTTCTCCTCCTGCCCTCAATCCCTCCCAGCATCAGAATCTTTTCCAGTGAGTCAACTCTTCGCATGAGGTGGCCAAAGTACTGGAGTTTCAGTCGTGTTCAGCTCTGTGCAGCCCCATAGATGGAAGCCCACCAGGCACCCATGTCCCTGGGATTCTCGAAGCAAGAACACTGAAGCGGGTTGCCATTTCCTGCTCCAATGCATGAAAGTGAAAAGTGAAAGGGAAGCTGCTCAGTCGTGTTGACGACTGCAGCCTACCAGACTCTTCCATCCATGGGATTTTCCAGGCAAGAGTACTGGAGTGGGTTGTCATTGCCTTCTACGATATGAGGTACTACTATTTCCCAAAAAGGGAACAGTGGAATTTTTAACTGGATGTAGAGTATCATGGGCTGCCGTCTATGGGGTTGCACAGAGTCAGACACGACTGAAGCGATTTAGCAGTGGCAGCAGCAGAGTATCATTAATTTCTTCCCATTAGAAAAGATACTAAAAGTGTATGCTACTATGAGGAAATAGGAGAAAACCTTTCTGTCTAATTTTCCTACCTCAGGATAATGTTCACAGACATTACAGTGTTAAAAGCACTCTAAAGATTCTTTGATCAAGGAATTAAGGATCCCAATCTACCAATGGTGAACTATATCATCATAATTTTAAACTATATTTTCCACATGTAAAGAGAGACTAAAATTTTATTTTTAAAAACATAAATTTCTTTATTTTAACTGGAGGTTAATTATTCTACAATATAGTATTGGTTTTGCCATACATCAACATGAATCTGCCACAGGTATACAACGTGTTCCCCATCCTGAATCCCGTACCATCCTTCTTGGTGTCTCAGTGCACCAGCCCCAAGCATCCAGTATCATGCATCAAACCTGGACTGGTGATTTGTTTCATATATGATATTATACATGTTTCAATGCCATTCTCCCAAATCATCCCACCCTCTCCCTCTCCCACAGGTTCCAAAAGACTGTTCTATAAATCTGTGTCTCCTTTGCTGTCTCACATACAGGGTTATCATTACCATCTTTCTAAATTATATATGCGTTAGTATACTGTATTGGTGTTTTTCTTTCTGGTTTACTGGTTCACTCTGTTTAATAGGCTCCAGTTTCATCCACCTCATTAGAAATGATTCAAATGTATTCTTTTTCATGGCTGAGTAATACTCCATTGTGTATATGTACCACAGCTTTCTTATCTATTCATCTGCTGATGGACATCTAGGTTGCTTCCGTATCCTGACTATTATAAATAGTGCTGTGATGAACATTGGGGTACACGTGAGACTAAACTTTTAAATCTCACAGCATTATTATGTAGACAATTTTAGATAATGAATTGAAATTATTGCATAAATGCAAGGATTTATAGCTTTGTAGGAAAGTCTGATTACAGTTGTATTTGCCATAATCAGTTAATGTTTAACAAGTAAACTGTTCATTTAACATGTACACATTAAGATGTGATCTACTGTGTAGCAAAAGGTTAATTCATTTAGATGAAATGGAGAGATGAAGAAGACAACACTTCTGAGGCATAATGAGGCCTTTTGTGGAAGACATAGCAGGCATTCTCACCCACTCTTCCTCACCTGCCTCTCAATACAGAGGCTGAGAAGGTATCCTCATATACTCATTTTCTTAGTTTTCTTTGAAGCTAGGAGTATTATCAGTTCTAGCTCTGAAGACCTAAAAATAAGTCTATAGGGAAAGGGAATCCTTTTGAAATTTCTTTGCTCTCAAAAAAAAAAGAGGAGGAGAATCTCTGTTCCACTTCCTTCATTTTCTTTGAACATAGTTGAGTAAGAACATAAGGCTTGGGGTAAAGGCAGCCATCTTGAAGCCATGAGGCAACATGTCAGCATACCCTCTTGCTACTGTGAGTCAGCGTACTGAGAGTGGTAGAGTGCGTGGATGGAGAAGACCAGGACCCCTGATGAAACTGCTAGGTCAAACCTACAAACATTTTTCACCAGAATTCTGAAGTAAACAACAAACATCCTTTCAGTTTAAGCCAATGACAGCTTAAATTGTAGCCAAAAGGAGAAATAAGTAAAAACAAATACTTCATAGATATTACTTGTTGGATACCTTATAATAAGAAGGCCATGAGAGCCTTCCCTTCCAGAATGAGCAGCATCCAAGGATTTGGTTAATCCTAGGACTCGAAATACCAGAGCCTGGCCTGGGCATAAATGACCCAAAAGCTACTGTCTTCACAGCCAAAAGGCAACTGTTTTTCTGTCTTGAATTGGGGTAGTCAGGAAAAAAAATAGTATAGGGCAGAAGTTACAAACTGACAAATTCAGCTGGCTGACATTATTAGCTTTTTTCATTTTAAAAAAATGGATGAGAAAATATGAGGCTCAGAGCATTATTTAGTAGTAAATAATGGTGCCATGATCAAACCCAAGATGTGATCTCCAAACAGACTCACTCCAGTTCACTAATACCATACTCTTTGCCTCCTTCCACAGAGGAAAGGAACAATTTTTCCCATTCACGTAGAAGTACTTGGCCACCCAAGATATACTAAATTACAGAAAAGGGAGTGGACAAATATTATATTGTGATTACAAAAGTACTTTGGCTTTTATGGAAGAAATTGGACAAATTTTGGATTTGTTTAATATGCAGTACAATAGATTAGTAATGCATGCCAGCTCTCTGACTCTCAGCGGGAAGAACTGAGCTGCGGCCACTTGACATGCTGGCGTATACCAAGATCGAGTTACACCCTACAGTAATCATGAGACATAAAAGAAAAACGCTATTTCAAAATTGTCGTGTTAGACACCAACTCATCATGCAGGCTGATGCCAACCGCGTATAACAAAAGGAAAATTCAATTACTTGAGAATGCAGCCCTAGGAAAAGTCAAGTCAAAGAATAATTATGTGTGCAATTTAAGAAGCTGTAAGGTGATGGGCCTCCACTACTTGGATTCTAGTTCAAAAGAAGAAAAGGATGCTCAAGAAACTAAAGATATTTTTCCCCCCTAAAAAATGTATCTGGATGAATATTGGCAATGTGTAGGCATATATTCTTTCATCTGATGAAAGATAATAAAAAAAATTCTCATGAGGCAATAATTCAAGGACGGCTTTTTTTCTACCACCACTAAAAGAAAACACCTCATTAGCACTGAGATACCCGTGTTGCCATGGTACATGGTGATTTCTAAAACTTCATATCAGGGATATTAAGGAGGTTGGGAGGATCAAGCATAATCAGGGTCATATAGTCAGCACTCTGCTTTTCAGCAGAAAATAATAGTCTCCACGTGGCGCTAGTGGTAAAGAACCTGCCTGACAATGCAGAAGACATAAGAGAAACAGATTCAATGTCTGGGTCGGGAAGATCCCCTGGAGGAGGGCCAGGCAACCCACTCCAGTATTCTTGCCTGGAGATCCCATGGACAGAGGAGCCTGGCAGGCTACAGTCCATGGGGTCGCAAAGAGTTGAACATGACTGAAGCAACTTAACACAGCAGACACTATGTTGAAATAAAAACACACATGCACACAGCCTTCCAGCTAACATTTAACAAAACAAAAATACAAATCTTATTTTTCACTTTCACTAGGATTTGGGATTTTGCATTTAAGAAAAAAAGGAATAATGTATGACCACAAGAATAGCTTTCCAATGAAAAACATGATTATCAAGATAGAAAGTGCAGGAAAGTAGTATGAAGCAGGCTGGCTATGGGAACCAACAAACCAAAAAGTAGAACCAGTGAGTTAAAAGGTGCTATTCCAGAACTCAAGTGAAAAAAACATAAAAAGTGATGAAAGGCTAATGAAAAGAT
>SJYC01020971.1:0-12789 GCA_006408675.1 Madoqua kirkii
ATCCAGAACGAGCCTGCCTGGGATGGGCCAGGAGCTCCAGGGCAAAACCACCACCTCCCCCTCCCGTGGATCCTGCCCGGACCTGGTCTCCTTTATTAGGGCTGTTAACAGATAAAGCCACCCTGGCCCTGATGCAGTGCTGGGGATCCCGGGATGCCGGAGGCGAGGGTGGCCTTGCTGTTTGGCCAGAGGGAGGGGAGGGATGCAACTTTTGCTGAGGGCTTCCTACCTGCCTCCCTGTAAACTGTCTCAGGCAGCTCGGCTCAGAGCATCCAGGAGGCATGGGGCTAAGGGAGTCTTTCCAGGCCTCAGAATCCATCGACTACACCAGGGGAAGAAGTCACCTTTCTTAGAATACAAATATCACCACTGTGAAAATTGAATGTTTGAAACTGGCTATCTGCAGCAACAAAACGAGACAATTCCTCGGCAATTTTAGTTGCCTTATGAGGCTAGGGATGTACATTAGTCAGATAGAAATTCCAGAGAGAACAGAAATACTGGCTCCTGCTCTAGTCCATGCTGGGTGCAGAGGTGTCTGAGAAGCTTGGGCCTCTGCAGACAGGAAAAGGCTGCTCTCAGAGGCTCAGTGATTTTGTCTGGACAAAGAGAGTTGTACGACTTGCGGAACTTACCTTTTGCTTTGGCGACCCATAATTTTGGAGGAAAGTCTAGGAGGAAGAAAGGAAATCATTCTTTGGGAAGAAATGTCAGTAGGTGGGCCATTTGCAAAGGGTTTTGAAGGATGGCCAGGAGTTTACTGCTCAGCAAAGAGAAGGTAGAGAGTGTCACAGGTGTGATAGTACAGATGCCTGGTGTTCGGGAAAGGCAGGACAGTGTGTAGTGGGTGTGCCTTGGAGGAAGTGGCTGGAGTCTAACCCAAATGATTTTTACAGGACCAGAGATACCAGTTTGTATTTTCTTTTTATAGCCATAGAGAAATCTGAAATAATGAGAGAATTCTCCCAGTTTGCACCAGAGTTTCCCATGAGGGCCAATAGATCTTTGAGTCTAAAAGGCCTTTAAGCAAAACCAAGTACTAACTTTAGATCCAGGGTCCTGTATGTTCTGCACAAATGGTCACCCTTGTCCCCTTCCAGCCTCCCAGGGAGCAAAATGAACCTGGCTGGAGAGGCAGTGTGGACTAGAGGCCAAGGGAAAGAAGATTCCGAGGTGGGGCCAGGGAGCTCACAGCCCGGCAGGATGGATCTCCCAGCACATCAAGGGCACCTGTAGCCCTGAGCCCGTGAGCCAACACTCTGTCAGATGCACCATTCCAGCATCTTCACAGAGCCCTGGGCTGCAGCAGGGAGTCCCAGGGATCACTGGGACTCAGGAAACCCTGTTACTTGGCAAAGGCGACTCAGAGAAATGAAGCTCTCTTGACTGGGATGATGACAGCGGCGCTCCCACTGATGCTGGTCCAGTGCTTGGTCCCTGCCGGGTCCAGTGCTTGGTCCCTGCCGGGTGTGGACACAGCGCATCCCCTCAACAACCTAGGAGGCAGGTCCTGCCGCCTGCCCTGCTCTCCAGGTGGGGAGAGGTGACATTCCTGAGACCACATCTCTGTGAGCAGCAGGACGGGGGTTGGAAATCAGGCTGGGTGGCCTCACATCTGGATGTTAGTGTTTTATTGCCTCTTGAACAGAAACGAACACAGGTGGGGGTGTCTCTGGTAAATCTTACTCTCTGCACACATTCTATAGTGCCCTTGCCGGCACTTGCAAAAGGGTTCTGAATAAGACAGGGACTGGATCAAGTGGGGTTCTAGAGGGTCTTCTGGAACAGGTTACTGGAACAGGTTACAGACAGGTTTCCAGACAGGTTCCAGCTGATACCATCGTCTCAGCCTCACGAAGGCACTGGCCGACGCAGACCAGAGGAGACGGGTTCTCCTAGATGCTCCGAGGTAGGGAACGCGCAGGTGCAGCACGCGGGAGACGCGCTGATGTCCGGTGCTGGCATGCGCTTGTATCCACTTTGAATGCGCTCGCCTGTCCCCATGATGAACCGAGCGCTTGGAACCGCACTATGCTCTCGATTTCCTCCTTTTGCGGCGCTTTACCCACGGCTTCTGCTTCTCTGTACATTTCACGTGCTGGGGAGGGAAAGACCAGGGCTGGCCGCACATTGATGAAGGCGATGCCATCTGTATCGCGGCTACCTGCTTGTTCCAGGTGGATCGCGAGGGAGGAGAGGGACTTATTTTGGCTTGAGAAGTGACCGCAAAGAACGATAAGAATCCCTTTAAGATCCCATTTCATTTACATTTATAGTCATCCGTCCGTCCACCCTTTTATGTATTCATGCCTGTGATAAGCATTTATTGAGCACCTGCTGTATCCAGGCTCTGCTGCACCGTATTTCTTGGGACGCCTAAGACAGTTCCCGAGGTGCGGGGGAGGCTGCCGTCTTTTAGAAGCAGCGAAGTGATGGGAAGGGCAGTAGGCTAGGATTGGGGTGTCTGGGCTCTCCCAGCTTTCTCCACGCTGCCCTCCACCCATTCCCCCCCCCCATCCCATCAAGTGCTGTCTTAGAGTCAACCTCAGAGTCAATTTTTTTATCCAGAAAAAAGAAGATGGCATCCAAGTTCACTAACTGTTCATCATCGCCCTCTCACCCCATCCTGCACACAGCACCCCCCCCCACCCCCGTAAGGTGGGCAGTGACTCCACAGGCCCACTGTCACATCTGTGAAGTGGGCAGAGGAAACATAATAAGCATTAGCATGAAATGTCCCCAGCTTGAGGCCACCTGGCCACAGAGGATGCCTGGGGCAGGGGCTCTGCTCAGGCTCTCAGAAAGAATGGGGGTGCCAGCCTGCGGAAGCCTCCAGACAGATGGCTTACAGATTTCAGAAGGAGAGCGGGGCCTGCTCTCCCTAGGCCCCTGAATTTCCTCCCAGGGGTTCTCTTTCTGCAGAGGCTGAGGGTGGCTGGATGCCAAGGGGCTGCTGTCCTTGCCTTGGGACCACCTTCCTGAGCTCTTGTCTGCTCCTCTTCCTGGGCAGGGTTGCAGAGAGACCCTGGTCTGGGGCGGCTGTATCTGATTCACTCTTGCCCTTTCCTCTGGGCACACTCCCCCTGACTGCTCTGAGCAGCTCAGGGTGGCTGCAGGCTTTCTTGCTTCCCAGAAAGCATGGCACATTTACCTGCTTGCAGCGCAAGAGCCCATAAAAACACAAGCGCAGGTGGCGTGCGCTGCAGCGTCTCTATTCAGCAAGACTGTAAAACGCCTCTACAAGAGAAAACAGCTCTGTCAGACCTAATCTGGCAATCACTTATATTTACGGACCATATCTCTCCCTTTCTTTCATCCTCGACTTAACTGTGTTTTCTTTTGGCTCTCAAAAGTAACTTTTAAACCTTGAAATAGAAATGGAAAGACCAGGGAAAAGATTGAAGAGACAACTAAAATCTTTTACAGCAAACTATAAAAAGACCACACAAGCCTATATAACAGGACTGTTTACAAAAATTTATTAACGGATTTTCGGAAGAGAATCTCCTTGAGATGTAACATCTTGTATCTGAGGGTGTCCAAAGAGGAGTGCAGCCTGGATAGGAATTATACACATCCTTTCATCCCAATCAATCACCCTATAAATTCAAATGCAAAATAATCTATATTGAGTGTTCTTATCTTGCTTGCTCAAAAGACTGGAGGCAAAGGAGAGAGGCAGTTTATGTGAAGTCAGCAAAGGGAAAACCGACACAGTGAAGATTTTTTTTTAAAATAACTTGCCACTCACCCTCCCTGGGATGGAAAACCTGGTTTGGGAAGACATTTGGCAGAGCAGGTTGGGGTAGCTGCCGGCCAGGCAGAGTCACTCAGCCAAGTCAGATTCTACAACTGGGGATTTGTTTAGGAGATGGAAAATACAAGCAAACAAAAACACATCTCAGCAACTGTGTGTAGCACCTGCTTCCTCAGCTTCACATCTTGATATTACCTGTTAGTAATAAATGATATTTAAGATAGTGGTATGCATGCAGCTGGGGGGCCATCACCAGCAACTCATTTCAAACGCCTCCTTTGACCTCATGCTGTCTCACTAGGGTATTTTCTGGAAAATTTTACTTATCTCGCTGGTTTTGGTCTGAGGAGTCCCGAGCCCTCTTGGGAAGCTGTCTGGGGGTGGCAGAGCCAGGGCCACCATGAAAGAGACTGCACCAGGTGCTCTGCCACTAGGTAATTAACATGCTACCTTGGCAATGCCATCTAGGGCAGGATTGCTGGAACCAAATAAATCCTGAATCCAGAACGCTGAACCAAATCCTAGAGCCAGAAGACCTGAATTCCAGTTGTGGGTCTCCAAGGACCCACCCAGGGCTAAGAACTCCCTAACAGAGTTCTTAAGGAGAGTCACAGGGCAATGTCCAGCGGACTCTTGAACAACATGAGTCTGAACTGTGTGGTTCCATATATATGTGGGTTTTTATTTTCAATAAATGAATTGGAAATGGTTTTTGAGAGTTGCTACAATTTGAAAACCCTTGTAAATGAACTGCATAGCCTAGAAATAGCAAAAAAAGAAAGTTAGGTATGTTGTAAATGCATAAAATATGTGTAGATATACATATAACATACAAAAATATGTGTTAATTGATTGTTTATGTTTTTTGTAAGGCTTTGGGTCAAGAGTAGGTTATGAGTATTTTTGTTTGGGTGAAGTCAAAAGTTATACTTGGGTTTTGGATGTGTAGGGGAGTGAGTGCCTGTAACCCCCGCATTGTTCAAGGGTTAGCTGTAATCGAAGGTCAACCAACTGTGAGCGCTGGGACTCTATTAGTTTCACATGTGGATCACTTGTAGGGCTCAATTCCATCATCGCCAGTCAGATTCAGCACATGTCCACTGAGCATCTACTGTCCGAGGCACCCAGGAGGCCCTGGGGGTTCCATAGTTGACAAAACATAAAACCCTGCCTGAGTGGATCTTACACCCTAAAAGGACAGGGCTTATAGCAAATGCGGTGCTGCATGGAGGGAGAAATGCTGAAGGGCACAAAGAGACTTAGAACAGTTTTATTTATCCTCATGCTATTGTCAACAAACCGAAGGTTCTTGTAGCTGAGTAAATAAGTAATGAATGGCTGCTATGTTCATACCAACACTATTAACAATAGCTATGACATGGAGATAAATGTTCATCAGCAGAGGAATGGATAAGGAAGTTGTGGTACATATGTAAACGGCATATTACTCAGCCATAAAAGATGAAATAATGCCTCCTGCAGTGACATGGATGGACGACCTAGAGATGTTCACACCAAGTGAAGTAAGTCAGACAGAGAAAGACAAACACCAAATCTTGTTGTTGTTGTTGTTGTTGTTGTTCAGTTGCTCAGTCGTGCCCAGCTCTTTGCCACTCCATGGACTGTAGAACACCAGACTTCCCTGACATCACCAACTCCCGGAGCTGGCTCACACCCATGTCCATTGAGTTGGTGATGCCATCTAACCATCTCATCCTCTGTCGTCCCCTTCTCCTCCTGCCATCAATCTTTCCCAGCATCAGGTCTTTTCCAGTGAGTCAGCTCTTCACATCAGGTGACAAAGTATTGGAGCTTCAGATTCAGCATCAGACTTTCTAATGAATATTCAGGACTGATTTCCTTTAGGATGGACTGGTTGGATCTCCTTGCAGTCCAAGGGAATCTCAAGAGTCTTCTCCAACCCCACAATTCAAAAGCATTAGTTCTTTGGCACTCAGCTTTCTTTATGGTCCGTCTCTCACATCCATACATAACTACTGGAAAAAACATAGCTTTTACTAGATGGATCTTTGTTGACAAAGTAATGTTTCTGCTTTTTAATATGCTGTCTAGGTTGGTCATAGCTTTTCTTCCAAAGAGCAAGTGTTTTTTAATTTCATGGCTGCAGTCACCATCTGCAGTGATTTTGGAGCCCAAGAAAATACATTTTGTCACTGTTTCCATTCTTTCCCCATCTATTTGCCATGAAATGATGGGACTCCATGACCTTAGTTTTTTGAATGTTGTCTTTTAAGCCAGCTTTTTCACCCCCTTCTTTCATCTTCACCAAGAGGCTCTTTAGTTCCTCTTCACTTTCTGCCATAAGGGTGGTGTCATCTGAATATCTGAGGTTATTGGTGTTTTCCTTGCAATCTTGATTCCAGCTTGTGCTTCACCCAGCCCAGCATTTCTCATGATGTACTCTGCATATCATTTAAATAAACATGATGACAATATACAGTCTTGATGTAATCCTTGCCCAATTTGGAACCAGTCTGTTTTTCCACATCTGGTTCTAGCTCTTGCTTCTTGACCTGCATATAGGTTTCTCAGGAGGCAGGTAAGGTGGTCTGGTATTCCCATCTCTTGAAGAATTTACCACAGTTTGTTGTGATATCACTTAAATGTGGAATCTATAATATATCACAAATGAGTTTATCTACAAAACAGATGCAGACTCACAGACACAGAGAACAGATGTGTGGTGACCAAAGGGGAGGGGAGATGTGGGCCGGAAGGCCTGGGAACTTGGGGTTAGCAGAAGCAAACTAGTATATATAGGATGGATAAACAATAATGCCCTACTGCATAGCACGGGGTATTCAATATCCCGTGATAAACCATGATGGAAAATAATATGAAAAAAGATATATATACATATAACTGAATCGCATTGCTATACAGTAAAAATTAACTAAACATTATAAATCAGGTATACTTCAATAATTTTTTTAAAAAAGAAAGCAAATCATGAATGAATGGCATGCTGGCACATTCCTCACAGCTTCTCCTCTTCCTTTGGATTCCTTATTTTTAAGTTGCTTTTTATTTATTGTTAAGCTAGTTTGCCATTGTTTAAATCTATTAGGTTGATGCTGTGTAATGATTTTCATAAGTATAGTTATGTTCACAATTCAGATGTTTTTTCTTAAACAAGTGTAAGTTCATTTTGAATACAAACCTTTTTATAACTGGAAAGTAAAGACAAGCACATTTTCTTTTCTTTCCACAAATAGACAAATAGCTGGCCCCAGGATACCTGGCATCTGGTTTTGCTCGCTCTGACACTGACTGGTTCTTTACGGTCAGGTAACCCCTCTGCACCTCAGTTTTCTCATCTGTAAAATGAAGACACTGAGCTAAATTGTTATGGTCGTGTCTAACTATAAGATGCTATTCTTCAAAATCAATTTTAACTTGATCTTCAAGTTTACTTGGCAGTCGTGGATGAGCCTTAGGCCACATGGGAAGCTTTCAAGCCCATTGTCCTATGAAAAACTGTTTGGAACTCAATGCCAAACGCCTTAATTACCTGCTGCCTTTGAAAATATTTTTTCCAGGGGCACATATTAGCAGGGGGCTGCCAGAGGTAGGGAGCCAGGGTGACAGATGAATAGACAATTTTCCTCAGACCCTGCAATTCTATTTCCCAAACCTGTTTCCCTAATTAAGCAAAGAAGCCTCTTGGCAAATATAAGCA
Organism: Madoqua kirkii; assembly: GCA_006408675.1. NCBI lineage: Eukaryota > Metazoa > Chordata > Mammalia > Artiodactyla > Bovidae > Madoqua > Madoqua kirkii. The sequence continues at coordinate 7,458 of SJYC01020971.1, forward strand.
ATACAGAGATCTAAAATAATTAGCAAAAAACAGTTTAGGAAACACAAGTCCAAGAGTGGGGTCCATGTGAGACATGGAATAGAGCTAACCCCAAAGGACACTATTTCTGTGAAGACCAGGGATATTACACATATAAAGTAGAGCAGTGTCTAGACCACAATCAATGGCACAATAGTCACTAACTGCCTAGATCCCTTGTATTAATAGCTGCAAACACTGCCATAGCTCCCAATGTCATTTTTTGGCTTGGAGTCAAATTTAACACAACCATTCAGTGTTCATATATATATATGCATGTGTACAAGTTAACTGCATGCACTTCCATGAAAATACCCACATATACATATACATATACATATACATATACAATTGTATGATTTAATCTTATAATTTTCTAAAATCAGGCCAAAGTATTCTTTACGTAAAGATTGCAATAGAGGGGCTTGATCTATCACATAGATTGAGATAAATTACGAGTCCCGCAGCCCAGGATGAAAGCATACACTGCTGCTATATTTTTGTTTTCTTTTCAACACATGCTTTTTATCAGGAGATTCTTTCTTGCCAAAAATTCCCATTTTAAACTTGGCTTTTCATGAGGCCAAACAATTTAAACATTTGGGCAATTGAATCAATGCATATTTTCCACCATGTAATAAAGTAATCTCTCAGTTTTTTATTAATTCCAACTTGAGCACAGTCTGTCTGGCGGTGCATTTGGATCAACAGTGGCCTTTGCTCTCTGGCTGGCTGGTGGGAAAAGAAGATAGTAGAAACAGCTGCTTTTATTTTCACGTGTTAAAAAAGGTAATGATTTTTAAGAGATGCCTTGTCAAAAAGGGATGAGATAGAAGGCAGAAGGCCCTTCATCCAAAAAGGAAAAGGCCTTTGGTTTGGCTTTTTTTTCCACATGTGAAGAAGTCCATTTCTTTTCTGAGGATGTTCTTAGAACTCATGCCGGGTAATCCTAAATTTCTTCTACTAAAGCAAAAATAGCATTTATCTTTGAATGCAGGTGTTATGGTGATTTTTGTTATTTTTATTTATTTTTAGAAACAATTTAATTTTGCATTTTATTTTTTAATTTCTTTCTCTCTCTTTTGGCCATGCCACATGGCATATGGGATCTTAATTCCCTGAGCAGGAATCAAATCTGAGTTTCTTGTATTGGAAGTGCAGTCTGAACCACTGGACTGCCAGGAACGTCCCTAGAATTTTGCTATTTTTATGTGCTTTTATTTTTTCAGTTTTTAAAATGTTTAACTATGAACCACTTTTCTTTGGGTAAACAGAAAAATAAATCAACAACTCCTCTTTAAAGGAAAGATTTGCTGTGTGAGCAGAGCATGGATTAGAAATTCAGTTCTTTACCCTGTTCTTTCTGGGGTGTTAACTACTTATAACCTTGAGTAAGTCTCTAAAGGTTTTGAAAAAGCCTTTTAGCCATTCTCAAAATAAGAGATGGAAGAACAGATGAATTTTCAAGTCCCTTCTAGCCCTATGACCTCTGATTTAAAAAGGAAAGAAAGGACTTCCTGAGCACTCTGGTGGTTAAGACTCTGAGTTTCTGCTTTAGGGGACCCAAGTGTGATCCCTGGTCGGGGAACTAAGATCCCAGATGCCATGGGAGGTGGCCAAAAATAATAATTATTAAAAAATAAAAAATAAATAAAAATAAACTAGATGAATAAAAAACTGGAAATAAAATTTAAAAACGAAAACAGTGAAGATGACTTTATTAAAAAACGGAATGGAAAATGAACATTTTTACATTTTGAACACAGAGCATGTGTCTGGTTCTGAGTGATGTATCGTCATTGCTTCGTGTATTTTTTTTAATTAACACATATTATTTCAATTCAGCTTCACAATAAACCAGGCAAAGAGGTTGCTCTCTTCCCTATGATAGAGATTATAAAACTAATGTGTACATTAAAGAAAAGATGGAATAAGAATTCTGACTCAAATCTGTGGGGCTCCACAGCCCACATTTTTTCCTTTACTATCTTCAATAATTCTCTTCATTTGATGGGAAACAGTTTGCATGGAAGGATAAAACTATGATTCCACAAAACAGCAAATAAGATTGGTGAACTATGGAGACGTTTTAATCATCATTAAATATTCACAATAAACCAGGCAAAGAGGTTGCTCTCTTCCCTATGATAGAGATTATAAAACTAATGTGTACATTAAAGAAAAGATGGAATAAGAATTCTGACTCAAATCTGTGGGGCTCCACAGCCCACATTTTTTCCTTTACTATTTCAATAATTCTCTTCATTTGATGGGAAACAGTTTGCATGGAAGGATAAAACTATGATTCCACAAAACAGCAAATAAGATTGGTGAACTATGGAGACGTTTTAATCATCATTAAATCTTGTGTCCATTTGGCTTCTTCTTAACCAAATGCAGACATAGTAAGAATGTTCCTGTTGCTTGATCCTTCACTGGAGGGTCAAGAGAAAATGTTTAGTTTGTTGAATAACCTGTTACTTCTTTTTCTATCCAAACCACTAAACAAACTCGCTCCATTTTCTCCTGTTAGGAAAAGCAGTGGACGAACTCACAGTCATCTCTCTTATCGCTTCTCTTTCGGGTCGTCTTCCCTCACATGAAAAGCCTCAGTCCCCTGACCCCAAAGTGAAGGGTCATTCCACCAGCTCATTCTGGACCGACTTAGGCTCACGGCTGCCCAGGGGAGAAAGCACGTTTAATTTGACTGCAGCCATACAAATTTGTGTGTCCATAGAAACCCAGGTTTTATATTATTGTCCCCATGGCTTAGAACTGTGGTTTATTGTTAACCACCTTCCTTTCTCTCTCTCCCTTCAAGGTAGATTTATTATCACAAATATGTCACACAAATGATGATTTATGAAGGCACCATAGTCCCTGAGAAAACATATTGATTTAGGGAGCTGGCGTCCCTGTTACAAAGGCCCGTTAAGGGAGGCCCAGGTGATGGGACTAAAGTGAAGGTGAATTCATCAACCTGCCAAAAACTTTATTTCCTAGGATTTTTCTGCTGCTCTGTTTCTCTGCATGAGTTCCACCTCGGGAACCTGTGCTTTTTAATTTCATCATCGCTATTGCTACTCTGATTCCCTTTACTCTTCAACCAGCTCAGAGAATGCCAGCATTTATCTCAGGGGCCTTTCCCAGAGCTAATCGATAGGAGATGTTTGTTACCAAGTGATGTAGAAACTTGGGCTTGAGAAGCATACACAGTTATCTGCCATCTCCCGATTCTGTCTGAGTCTCAGGAAAGATGACTTCCAATCGTTCTAAGGGGACCAACCTCCCTGTCTCACAGACACACCCATGACGTGACATAAGCAGCTGGTGGGGGGGCCTTCTCAGGTACATTGTCCCTCTGTTTGGGGCAGTTATTTCGTCAGCTCTGGGTTGTTGTTGTGCAGTTGCTAAGTCATGTCTGACTTTTTGCAACCCCATGGACTGCAGCACGCCAGGCTTCCCTGTTCTCCACTATCTTCTGGAGTTTGCTCAGTTTCATGTCCACTGAGTCAGTGATGCCATCCAACCATCTCATCCCCCTTGCCCCCTTCTCCTCCTGCCCTCAACCTTTCCCAGCATCAGAGTCTTTTCCAATGAGTTGGCTCTTCACATCAGTTGGCCAAAGTATTGGAGCTTCAGCAATAGTCCTTCCAGTGAGTATTCAGGGCTGATTTCTTTTAGGATTGACTGGTTAATCTCCTTGTTATCCAAGAGACTCTCAAGAGTCTTCTCCAGCACCACAATTCAAAAGAATCAATTCTTTGGCCCTCATCTTTCTTGATGGTCCAGCTCTCTCTCACATACATGACTACTGGAAAAACCATAGGTTCGACTAGATGGACCTTTGTCAGCAAAATAATGTCCCTGTTTTTTAATATGCCATCTAGGTTTGTCATAGCTTTCTTTTCAGGGAGAAAGCGTCTTCAAGCAGCTTCAAACAGTTCTGTGACATGCGCACAAAAGTATTTAGTGAAAAGATGACAGTGACAGAGGGTAGCTTGTGCCTCCATCAACAGCAGCCAGAAATGAGAGCATCGGAAGGAAGCAAACCAGGTCCTGCAATTATATTTAATTGCAAAAGGCGCCCAGGCCCTGCACTTTAGATCATCAATAAAAGGAGCTCCGTGTCTCCAAGCTCAGCCACAGTGATTAGGGGAAGGAATATGATCAGTGGCATTGATCATTCTGTTCGCTCTCATAATGTCTCTCCCTGATGCCCAGATCATTTCAGTTTCAAAGTGGGAAAAATGGAGTTATGTGACCCTCTAGGTCTGAGCCCACAAACCCAATGACAAGCTCCATTAATCTCTGAGTCTTCCCCATTGACTAAAGAGCTGGGCTCACCTGGAGTGCCCCACCAATCAGTGGCAAAGTTAATTGCAATCAATACCTCCCAACATTTTTCCTTCTGGCCCCCACCCTGACGGTAAATTCTATCTACTTGGCAGCGAGGGCAGCAGCTCTGCAGAAGGCAGGATGAGGACTTCAGGCGGGAGGAAGGTTCCATGCATTTCCGAGTCAGCATAATGTTTCAAAGGGTTTTCAAGTTTCAGATTTGAATATTAGCATCCTCATTTTTCTGGTCTTTTTAGAAGTTTTCTGGTTACTCATAAGCATTTCAAAAAGTGTCTTCTCTGGTTATAAAGCATCTCAGGAAAATTGTCAGCATACATGGGAGTGAGGTGCTGCTCGGAGTTCTTCACCAAGAGGTTCCTCAAGATAAGATGCTTTAATGGAAAACATTGTGGGCTCTGTGTCTCAGCATCTTGTCTATGGAGTTATAATCCTTGCCCTCATTATTTTATTCGGATGTTGTAAAGGTGATAAAAACAAGGATGTGGGAAAGAACATCTTAAAGAGTGGATTTGTAAGCAGTGCTGCAATGAACGTGGGAATGCTCATATATGTTGGAGATTCTGGCTTCAGTTCTTGGATAAATACCCACCTGTGGAACTGCTGGATTGTGGGCCCGTCCTCTTTTTTGAGGACCCTCTATACTGTCTTCCAGTATAGTGACCGCACCGTCTCATATCCCCACTGACAGTGTACAAGGATTCCAGTTTCTCCACCTCCTCCCCAACATTTGTGGTCTTCTGTTTTTTGCTAATAGCCACCCTGACAGGTGTGAGTTGGTATCTCACTGGGGTTCTGATTGGCATTTCCTGGTGATTAGTGATGTTGAACATTTTTTCATGTTGGCCATTTGCATGTCTTCTTTTGAGAAATGTTTATTTAAGCCCTTAGTTCATATTTAATCTGGTTATTTTATTACTGAGTTTTGCTAGTTCCAAATATCAATTTTTAATATAAA
>SJYC01020972.1:0-65433 GCA_006408675.1 Madoqua kirkii
TTTGGCCACCTGATGCAAAGAACTGACTCATTGGGAAAGATCTTGACTCTGGGAAAGATTGAAGGTGGGAGGAGAAGGGGTCAACAGAGAATGAGATGGCTGGATGGCATCACTGACTCAATGGACATGAGTTTGAGTAAACTCTGGGAGTTGGTGTTGGACACGGAGGCCTGGTGTGCTGCGATTCATGGGGTTGCAAAGAGTTGGACACGACTGAGCGACTGAACTGAATTTATCCATCCACTGGCTGATGGACATTTGGACTTTTCTACCTTTTGGTTATTATGAATAATGCTGCCATGAATATTCAAGTTTTTGTGTGGATGTATGCTTTCTTTTCTCTTGAGGGTATACTTAGCAGTAGAATCTCTGGGTCACATGGTGACTCTGTGATATCTTCCTGAGGAACTGGCAGACTGTTTTCCAAAGTGGCTGCCCATTTTGCCATCCCATGAGCTAAGTGGGAAAGTTCCAGTTTCTCCGCATCCTTGTCAACCCTTGTTGTCTGTCTTTTTGGTTATAGCCGTCTCAGCGACTGCAAATTGGCATTTCGACATGGCCTGATTGGAGTTCAGCATCTTTTGAGGTTTGGCTTTCCATGGGGCCAATCCTTTGGCATCATCTCTCCATATCTTGCCAGGTGCCTCGCTCATGATAAACTCTCATGCACTCTGTGGGTTGGATGAAGGGAGTGCTTTTCCAGATCTGATGTCCCAGTCATGGGACATCATCTCATCTGCCTCATCTGACATGTCATCTGACATGTCTCATCTCATCTGCCTCTCAAATAAGATTTTTCACTTTCTATCCATGATTGTCTTTTACTATCTAAACATCCAACCTAACCTTTGGTTTTATATTTTTGCCCATGGATGGCCACTTCTTACCTGACATCCAAGTGAACTCACATTGCTCAGAAAAGAGGCTACTTCAAATGTCCAGAATGCACCACAAATACCCAGTAGCTCATGTTAGCTCCTGTAGCCCAGTGCCTGACCCACAAGTATTACTGAGAAAACCTTCCGTCCTCTGTCTCCTGGCCTTGTGTGTTAGTTTCTCACGGCCGCTGTTACAAACAAACGTGGTGGCTTAAAACAACACAGCTTATTACGTTAGCATTGTATGGGCCAGGAGCCCCATACAGGTCCCACTGGGCTAAAATCAAGGTATCAGAAAGCAGCATTCATTTTGGAGGCTCCAGGGGAGAGAGAATCCATTTCCTTGCTTTTTTTTTAACCTTCTGGAAGACATCCTGTTCCTTGACTCGTAACCCCTTCTTACATCTTCCAAAACCATCCTCACATGTCTGTCAGACCCTGCTTCGGTAGTCACGTTCCCCTCTGACTCTCCTTCCATTTTTAAGGACCCTTGTGATTACACTGGGCTGCCTGGACAATCCAATACTCTCATTATTGTAAAGTCAGCTATTTGATTAGCCATTTTAATTCCATCTGCAACATAATTCTGTTTTGCCATGAAATGTAACGTGGTTCTGAGGCTTTGGATGCGGACCTCCTTGGAGTCATTATTCTTTCTTGCCTTCCTTTCTCTCTCCCTTTCCTCCTGCCTGCTGCCACCACATTTTAATAGGGGAAGGAATCTAGCAGACTGTCACTTTACCAAGCGAGCTGGCAGGTCAGTGGCAGTTCTGGGGTCGTTACTGAAATGCCAAAGGCAGTAAAAGCTGTCTGTCAAAACCGGCCTTGGAACTTGTAGGTCTTTCAGAGTATATTTTTAAATGGAACTTTAACTTCACAGGGTTCATTTTTTTTTTCAAGAATATTACAAATTTGCAAATTTTAGACTGCAATTCTTTCATCCTTTAATCAGAATCATTCAAAAGGCAAGTTATTCAGGCATTGTACACAAAGAGGATAAATTGCTTGGTGGTGCAATTGCATCTTGGCTATGGGAAGAAAACTGGGAGGGAGGAGCCCATGGGAGAGTCCTTCCGTCCTGTGACCTTCACTCTAGCCTATGAAAGGTGGCTGATGGGGTAGGGCCATTAATTGGCTTAAGCCTTGAGAAAGATAAACTAGGAGGGTGACGCCAGAAAGAAAAACACCAATACAGTATACTAACACATATATATGGAATTTAGAAAGATGGTAATGATGACCCTGTATGCAAGACAGCAAAAGAGACACAGATGTGTAGAGCGGACTTTCAGACTCTGAGGGAGAGGGGGAGGGTGGGATGATTTGGGAGAACGGCATTGAAACATGTATACTATCATGTAAGAAACAAATCGCCAGTCTATGTTCGATGCAGGATGCAGGATGCTTGGGGCTGGAGCATGAGGATGATCTGGAGGGATGATGTGGGGTGGGAGGTGGGGGGGGGGTTCATGTTTGGGAGCTCATGTACACCCATGGTGGATTCATGTTGATATATGCCAAAACCAACACTGTGCTGTAAAGTAAAATAAAGTAAAAAAAAATTTATTTTTTGCATTAGAATAAGTATGGCTAATTTTAAAATTTAAAATAAATGTATACATTTGATACAAAAAAACCTAGGAGGGTGAATGGGGGAAGGGAAGGAAAGTAGTGGAGTCCCAAAGCAATCTACAGTTCCTTTTTTCTTTTTTAATACTTTATTCTACATTACAATACTGTATTGGTTTTGCCATACATTGACATGAATCAGCCACAGGTGCACACGATCTCCCAATGCCGAAGCCCCCTCCCACCCCCCACCCCATATCATCTCTCTGGATCATCCCGTGCACCAGCCCCAAGCATCCTGTATCCTGTATTGAACATAGACTGGCGCTTCGTTCCTTATATTATAGTATACATGTTTCGATGCCATTCTCCCCAGATTTTTCTATGATTACATTTGCAAGAAAACAGATGAAAACAATCTTATTCATTCAACAAATCTTTACTTGAGATGTACAGTTGGCAAAGAGACATGTTATGCGGTGCACGAAGATCATAAGGCAAAGAAACAAAAGACAATCCCGTTGCTTTCACTGAGTTAATACTGACATAATCACACTCTGGGCACCGCATGTTGGAGAGGACCTACTGGTGTTGCCTGTGGTGGCCGGTTCTCATTTCCTGGGTGTCTCACACCCAACTTCTCTCCAGATCGTGTCATATTTGTGGTCATTATTAACCTGCCTCTTACTATGGAAGCTACAGCAGGGTGAATCTCTGGAAGAAGACACATGCCCAAGGCTGGCCAATCAGGATTGAATGGGGTCAGCTATATGGGTAGAATTCACTGATGGTAGTTACAAGTTAAGCTAGTAGCGTGGTGGTAGTATCCTTGTCGGGCTGGTTAGCAAAAAGATGCTGCCTCCTGGACCTTATAACTGACTTGGTTCATGTCTGTTTTCCAGTTGGGTCCTTCACCTTCCCATCCATTGTGTGAACCCCAGTTTCCTCCTCTAAATTGCTTCTCTGCTAAGTATATCAAAACTAGTTTTTGTTGCTTGCCACTCAGAACTCTGGTAGATAACACTCTTTATCAGCTAGGAGGAAATAAACTTAGTGGCCCCTAATTGTAGACATTCAGGAAGTCTGGACCTTAGGGCTTAGGGACCAGCATTTACCTATGACAGGAAGGGTCTTGCATTGGATCTTTGCATGTCTTGCTCCTCTTGGACATTGAGGTCATTGTTAAATGCTTCCATCTGAGAGATGACTTCCACAACCAGCCTGTCCAAGTCAGCCACCTTGTTCCTCTCTTACCAAGGACTTTGCAACCCTGGTTACACACTGGGGGCTTTAAAAATACTAAGGCTGGGTCTGACCCATGATGGGTTCTGGCTTAATTGGTCTGGAGATCAGCCTGGGCATGTGGACTTGAAAAATCACTCCCAGGTGATTCTAATATATAGTTGAGGCAAAGATCTCTGATCTATCACCCTACCCTATTTTCATACCCTCTAATACCTACATTTTCTTCTTTTCTGATTTGAATACTAGCTGGTTCCCTTCACCTGAGTGTAACCTCAGTGAGAACAAGAGCTTTATGTTGTTCATATGGTTGTAGTAAATAATACAGCAACCCTTGAATGAATGAACAGTGCAAACCTTTCTTTCCTTTTTTTTCCAGCTGCCTGCCTTTTATGATGCACATATTTGCTCTGAGTGGTGCCTGTCTCCACCTTCCCACTCACCCTCCTTCCCTCCCAGTTTCCTTCTCTGTCTCAGCCTGGGATCTGTCCCTGCTATTGTACCACGTGGACCTAGAGCCTTGGACACTGGCACTTGAAATTTCATCTTGGGAGGTTGGGCAGGCTGAAAAGGCTTGGCTTTTCAGATTCTTCCATGGAGAATTGATAAAACAACTCTCTGAAGATGCAGGAGCTAAGAATGGTTGCTTCTTCTCGTCTAAGTATTGGGGTTAATGGGATGGCCACAGGTGAACTACCTGGATTTAAATTCTGGCCCAAGCTGAGTGCCTTTCAGCAACTTGCCTCACCTCTTTGTGCCTTGTTTTACTCATGGGTGAAATGGAGGCAATAATAATGAAACTCTTCTTGCAGGGGTGCTGTATGAGATGGGTTAACTTTTCATAGCCTAATTTAAGGCTTGTGCATTGTGCTAAAAGAGCTACCAGCCCTGAAGTTAAGAAGGAATATAGGAATATAAGAGAGGGACAGGCAACATGGTTTCCTGCAGCTCCTGGGAACTAGGCATGGTGTTGAGTGTTTCATAAGGTGGTGGTGGTGTGGTCCCTAAGTTGTGCCCATCTCTTGCGAACCCATGGACTGTAGCCCACCAGGCTCCTCTGACCGTGGGATTCTCCAGCAAGAATGTGGAGTGGGTTGCCATTTCCTTCTCCTGGGGATCTCTCTTGACCCAGGAATTGAACCCAGGCCTTCATCATTACAGGTGTAGTCTTTATCGACTGAGCTACCAGGGACATTTCATAGGGATCCTCGTATTAAATCATCAAAACCAGGTAAGCAAGCTACTGTGATTGCCTCCAATTCTGTAAACATATGAGCTGGGATCCAAATCCCAGCAAGTCTTCCTGACTCCAGAGCCCCAGGTGAGATACTGCTGCTAGAGCCTGAGCCACAAGGCATTTATCTAGGTAAAGGCATTTCCTGGAGGAAAGATGTGAGACGCTGGGATGAAAGAGTGGGCCGATTTCCTGGGGAAGGCACTGTGAGTGGGAACTTCAGGGAAGCGGAGAGGCTACAGATAAGATCACAAACATTGATAATGGGGCCCACGCAGGCAGAGGGGTGGTGAACCAGAGCAGAAGAATTTGCAGACACAGCACTTTACCATGGGGGCTGAGAAACAGTAAATATGCCGAGGGCCTGCTCTGGGCCAGGCAGTTGCTGCGGCTAAAACAGTGAGCACCCCTTCATTTCAGTCCTCACCAACCCCTCACCTCCTACTGACTGCTGTTGCTTGGGCTGCAGAAAGGGCCCTGCAGACCTCTGCCAGGGTCTGTGTGCTCACCTGACTGAGCCCCTCCTTTCACATCTGAAACCCAGCTGCGGGGCCAGGAAAATGCGCCAAGAGGAAAATCACAAGCTGCAGGCAGACCCAGGCTGCTTTCCCTCTCAAGCCCCCCTCAGACCCATTATTAGATGGTGCAATGACCACGGGGAGCCCACGTCTCTAAATGCTGCCCAATTGCCTCAGAAATGGGCCTGGCCACCCAGGATTTCATAGGTGGGAATACAGATCAGAAAATGATGGTTTCGCTTGCCTGGAGGAAGCATCCTGCAGTGTAGTTCTCCCAAGAGAAAGTTCTTGCTTTGTGCCCTGAGTGCGTGCTTTTTGCAGACTCCGTGCTTTCCTTCATTTTCGCTGTCGCTCCCTGAGCCACCCACTTGCATGGATTTTTGCAATAACCTCGCTGAAAGAAACTTCCCCACATTCCAGCAGCCAGAATGTTTCCAAAGTGAGATTTCAGCCATGGAATCTTTGTCTCCGCTCTGGCAAATGCTTCCCAAGACTCCTTGAAGGAGCTAGGCAGTCAGCAGTTTTACCTTCAGGGCCTCGAGGCTGGCCAGTGCCTCCCGGTGTGGCCTGATTTGCACCTCCCTTCGCTGCTGGGCAGTGCTTCCTCTCCCCTCGCTCAGCCCCTCATCAGCGCCTCAGCTCCTCAGTCGGATCTCAGCTCAGTTTATGAATCCTCTTTCTGTAGGTTCTCCTTTAATTCAGCCCAGCTCTGGTTTTACCTTATTGTTGTGGTTCTTTCATTACCTCTGTCTCCCCTGTGAGTCCACTAGAGCAGGGAGCTCTTGTCTCATTTTTCCGTGTTCCTAACTAAAACTTTTAGACTTCTAGCTGTTTCCCAGGATTTATTCATCCTCTCTACTCTGAATTCTCTCAGAGCAGCAATATGCTCAGCTGAAAGACCATATTTCTCAGCTTCTCCTGCAGAAAAATGAGGCTACTTCTGGATATTAAGTATTGTCTAGAACACAGGAGACGGAGAAGGCAATGGCACCCCACTCCAGTACTCTTGCCTGGAAAATCCCATGGATAGAGGAGCCTGGTGGGCCGCAGTCCATGGGGTCGATAAGAGTTGGACACGACTGAGCGACTTCCCTTTCACTTTTCACTCTCATGCGTTGGAGAAGGAAATGGCAACCCACTCTAGTGTTCTCACCTGGAGAATCCCAGGGATGGGAGGACCTGGTGGGCTGCCATCTATGGGGTCGCACAGTCAGACACAACTGAAGTGACTTGGCAGCAGCAGCAGCAGCAGCAGCAGAACACAGGAAAAAGCTGTCTTATGGAATATCACTCCACTGGGAGAAGGCATTTCTGACCTCTGCATGCTTGGTGTGTGGGCATGATAGCTGGAGCTTGAGCAACCATCATTAGACCATGAGGTCAAGCTGTAGACAGATGGAGGAGCAAGACGAAAGGAGGCTGATGATGGACTGTAACCAGGTTTGAGGTGGCGATCACTGTAGTATATACAGATATTGAACCACAATGCTGTACATGTTAGATTTATCCCCATACCAGTTCTGAATTGCTTGACTTCAGATTTTTTTCCCTTAAATAATTATTTTTGTTGATTCTTTCCCTTCTAGAATTTATTCAAATTACAACTATTTGAAGTGGTGAGGTCACAGCGAGAGAACAAGTCATTCTGTAAGAAATCCATGTATAAATCTTGTCAGAAAACATTTTTCCTCTTTTATATTATGTATTTTCCTTTTTAAAGGAGTATGCAATAGACAGCTAAACTGATTACTACCTTGCCTAGTCCCAAATTGGAAGAAATATTTCTGTATTGAAAATCCTGTACCCCATAGGAAAAGAAATTCTACAACCTGACAACTGCCACTTAACTTTCTCTTAAAAAACTTCTTCCTTCCTTCTTCTCCTCTCCTATGCATTAGTTGTCATGTACACACTTAGCTCTTTACTTATTGGTCTAAATCTCAGCACACTTAGTTCTTACTTTCTTTTCCCAGAGAGGTTTAGCTACTACCACTTTGTAAACAGATCTGCAGAAATGAAACAAAAACTGAACACAAGAACCACAACAAAACATGAAAACAAAACATACTCTCAAAAACCACAAACCAGCTAGAAACTATTCTGTCAGTGTTTACAAAGGAATTGGTATTTATGTAGAAAATTCTTAGATAATGAAAATGTGAGTAGAATATATACCAGTGTAAATAAATTCATTTCTCTACAGAGTCTATACAGGTCAACTCACACCTGACATTGGAGGACAGTTTATGTGTTGCTGTTTACATGGTTTATTTTTTCAAGGACATTCTGTCATAATTCCCAGCTAGTAACTTTTTAGTTGTTTCACCACGTGTGAATTGTAATAGTAGCAACTCAGTGGTACAGGAAATGTTTACTTATAAGTATACATATATAAGGTCTAAAGAACAAGGAAATGTTTAGTTTTACGTAAAGTAACACAAATATTGAACTACTAACTCACTTTGTGTGTCAAGTGATACAAAAATAAAATGACAAATGCAAGATGGACTCTTATGCTTGAAGGGAATTTTAAGATATGTTAGGGGTTCTTTCATTTTCACATCTATAAATATGGCATTACATTACCAAACGATTTAGTAAGAAAGTGAAAACAAAACACACAATAGCCAGGTGAAGTCTTTCATTAGACTTTGGAAAAAGTCTGCTTTGTGCAGCTGTCAAAGAGAATCACACAAAGCTGGAAGCAGAGGCTGCTAGCCGGAGAAATCAATGTGGAAGATGGAGAAAAGTTTGATATGTTTCCTACAAAGGAACGAAACACACAGTGCATATCTGGGTGGAACTTAGCGTAAATCTCCTGTTTTCTCCTGCACCCTAATACTTCACTAGGAAGATCACATCAATACTATGTGTCAGGTCCAGTGTGTGTGAGAAGAGGAGGATAGGAATGGAGGCTGAGGAAGACAAAGGAAGATCATCTGCACTTTTGGCTTTCTTCCCAAACAGCGGCTCCTGCATACCTGCACAGTTTAAAGTGTTGGTGTCATTGTTTCTACCCCACTGCAAATTTGCCTACAGTGAAAATCAACCTGCTGCAACCTGCTGGGGCTGTCTTCTTTCTTTCTTCCCCCAAGGGGTGTTTTCAATCTCATTAAACACACATAATGAGGTGCCCACTATGTGTGTTGTTTAGTTACTTAATTGTATCTGACTCTTGCCACCCCGTGGACTGTAGCCTGCCAGGCTCCTCTGTTGATGGGATTTCCCAAGCAAAAATATTGAAGTGGGTTGGCATTTCCTTCTCCAGGGGATCTTCCTGACCCAGGGACTGAACCCACGTCTTCTGCATTGGCAGGCACATTCTTTACCACTGAGCCACCTGGGAAGCGCCTTCTATATATATGTGTAGCAACGTCCAGATACATAGTATATGAATCTAAATATTCCTCTTGAGTTTCTTTCTCACTCCCGTACTTTCTTTCGTCCTCTCCTTTGTACCTACATCCCTAAGCATCTAGGGGGATAGATCTTGAGGTACTAGGTGAGCCAAACCATATGTATTCCCCGTGCTCAGCCGGGATGGCCATTGAACCTGCGTCTCACGTCTCCTGCATTGGCAGCGGGTTCTTTACCACTAGCACCACCTGAGAAGCCTAGTGGGTGCCACAGGAATACTTAAGTAGCAGCTGAAAGAAAGAAAGCGAAAAAGAATGAGAAAGAAAAGTTTAAATAATCTACAAAGGACTCCTAAGTAAGCTGCTGCTGCTAAGTCGCTTCAGTCATGTCCGACTCTGTGAGACCCCATAAATGGCAGCCCACCAGGCTTCCTCGTCCCTGGGATTCTCCAGGTGAGAACACTGGAGTAGGTTGCTATTTCCTTCTCCAGTACATGAAAGTGAAAAGTAAAGTGAAGTCGCTCAGTCATGTCCGACTCTTAGTGACCTCATGGACTGCAGCCTAGCAGGCTCCTCCATCCATGAGATTTGCCAGGCAAGAGTACTGGAGTGGGATGCCATTGCCTTCTCCCTCCTAAGTAAGCATTTGCTACAAATATGCTATAAACCTAGAGATACAGTGGGAGAAGGGAGTGGGGCAGAAAAATCCTCAGCAAGTTAGAGTGTCAGAACCTAGCATTCTTCTGGATTTGCACAGACATTTGAAAACAGTTTCTTCATACTAAAGCTTTTGGAGATTCTCCTAACTCCCTGACATGACAGTATACTGCTTAAAATGAATAGTGCAGCAACATGATAGTAGGCGCTCCTTATTTGAAGACCTCATATTTGTGAATCTGCCTCCTTGATGAAGTTTATTTGTAATCTCCAATCAGTACTGTGGCACTTCCTGGTTGTTTGTATACACCAGCAAACTGGTGGAAGATGTAGGTTGTCCTACACGTTTCCAGCTGAGGCTGAACAGGGAACCTCCTGTCTTTTTGTTTCAGCTCTTATACTGCAAACAGTACTGTCCTTTGCTATCTATTTAGTGCCCTGTTTTTCACATTTCTGTGATTTTTGTTGGTGATTTGGCTATTTAAAATGGCCCGCAAGAGCTGACATAGTGTCTAGTTTTCCCAAACGCAAGAAGGCTGTGATGTACCTTATGTGAAAATATAAACTTCCTTCTAGGATGAGTTACAGTGAAGTTGGTCATGCACTGAATCCTAATGGATCAATAATATATATTAAACAAAGTGTCATTGAATAGAAACACACACAAAGGTTATGAAGTAATTGGTTGACTAAAATACTATGACCAGAAGCTTGCAGGAACCTAGCTGTCTATTTCCTCTAGGAGCTGTGGCTCAGCATTTACCTACATAGTATTCATGGCGATTTTGTAAAGCATAAGTGCCATAAGTAATGAGAAGAGATTTGATTCTTAAGAAGAATTAAAGAAATTCACTTCAGATTTTTCCTTCAAATCTGTTTTTGTGCTGTTGCATTTCATATTAGCCACAAGATATGCTTTCTCTAGAGAAGGCACAGCTGGAATTGACTTTAGGGTGATGAATGACATTCTGCAGCTCAACTCTAGATGCAGCAAGTCAGCCCAAGATGGAGGGCAAGTATCGACACACACATGAGACTTGGGATTGCTCATTTCTCACATGCTGGGTTATCTGTGAGATCTTGGAACCTGAGACAAAGTAAGACTTTCCCAAGGGAGCCTGCAAAACATATGGACAGTTTTCTTTTTTCTTTTTAAAGAAAACATTCATTAAATGTCAACCTTATTCTCAACTTTGTAGTTTACTTCATGGTAATGTATTGAAAGAAGAAGGGACAATGCTGCATTACAGATGTCCTGCTTCCATGATTTTTTTTTAAAGTGTCAGTTTATAAGGAGGATTCACATTAAGCATAATCAGCTGTACACCAAGTTTTCCACCAGTCAGAGCATTTCCAGATAATAAGCACCAAATCCAGGGAACATGGATGGTCTTTGTTTTCCATGAACCATCCAAAGGATCTCAATGAGAACAGAGCTGGATCAGAGAACAAAGACTTCATTTGGGAATGGCAAATACATTTCATCCTGGGGTTAGCTCCCACTGAGTGGTAGTGATTCCTGGGGAAAGTGTCTTGAGAAGGAATCTGGGGCCAAATCCAGGCTCAGTGGTGCATCGTGACATGGTTGATCAGTGATGTCTGCTGGATGAGGATGGATGTGGCAGATGTGCCTGGTTGCCATCCGTAAGTTAAGGCCACAAATCTTCAGCAGAAGAATCTCTCTGTCACCTGTTAATAGGATCAAGTCTGGTTTGGTTTCTCCCAGCGCTGTGCTTAGCTATGTTGCCTCAAATAGAGTAAAATCTCAATAAACAGATGCTAAATGTAGGGCATCCCTGGTGGCTCAATGGTAAAGTCTGCCTGCAATGCAGGAGATGCTAGTTTGATCCCTGGGTTGGGAAGATCCCCTGGAGAAGGAAATGGCAACCCACTCCAGTATTCTCACCTGGGAAATCCCATGGATAGAGGAGCGTGGTTGGCTACAGTCATGGGAATGAAGAGTTGGACACGACTTAGTGACTAAACAATAACAAACATAGGTTTGTATTTGTAAGGCTATGAGTGTGTAGGGGAGCAAGAAGGAAGGGCGGCAAGTTTTTCAGGCCCCTGAAGTAGAGAGAAGTAGCTATTTGAGGCCACAATGTCTTCCATTTGAAATCTTGCCCCATAGGCGGCAGCCTCCCTTGCTATCACTTAAGGCCATTTAAAGATGAAAATTATTGCAGCAAAACCAGCACCACCCTTGAAGAACAGGCTGAGCTGCTGGAGGCCACAGAAGCTCAGCAGGACCCAAAGTTGGGAACGGATTTTCTGAGATTTGTGTGTGTGTGTTTAAAACTACAGCTGCCCAACAGAAAGAGTCACCACATAAAGCCTCTGTGATTGATTTGTGTCCCTTTCAGGGTCTTGTTTATCTGCGTAACTGGCTTGTTTCTTAGAGGGTACATTAATCGTGGATAGCCTGTCCACCCCTCCCTAGGCACCCTACAGGGCAAGCGTTGCACCTGCAGCTTTTCCTCATGATCTGCTCAGAAGCCTCACAGAAGGAACACGTGTCTAAACATCATAGGAACAGGCTCCATGGGGTGTCTGTGGAGCTTAGTGGGATCCAAGGGCCAGATGATGGAGGGAGACCCTTTTCTCTCCACTTTTCAAATGGAATACAAGTGGTGGTTTCCAGTATGGCACACAAGATGATCCATAGAATTTTGTTTTAAATTACTTAAAATATTTTTGTAGTTTTAATATTTTGTATATGTTTTAAAATATGCATGGTACATTACCCTAGTGGTAAACTGAATATATATGTAAATATTACAGTACCATGTGATGATCCTGGCTAGCTGATTCTGCCAATGTGGAACTATGGATCTGGAGGGCAGACTATGAAACTTCATAATCTCATATATATGTATATGTACTCAATATACACGTATATATTCAAACAAACAACCTTTGAACATTATCCATAAAGTCTCACAATATAATAAAATGTGTCCAGGGTACAAAATACAAAGTCTCAGCAAAGAAATAAAATGCTTCAGAGAAATTTTAAAAAGGAGACGTTATAAAGAAGAACCAAATGGACATTCCAGACCTGAAATGCACGTAATTAAGCTTAAAACAAAACAAAACACAACAAAAAGCCCTCAATGAATAAGCGCAGTAGTAGAATGGAGGTAAGGTTTCTACATGTCATGTAGAAGGTTTCTACAAGTCGTGTGAACTGGTAAGCTGTCAATACCAATAGGCTGTGATAAGTTGTGTAGTAATTTGTGTATAATGTAATACTTAGAGCAACTACTAAGGAATCTATAACACTCAAAAGCACTCAAAAACACTATGGTAAGTGAAAGTTGCTCAGTCGTGTCTGACTCTTTGTGACTCCATGGACTATATAGTCCATGGAAGTCTCCAGCTCAGAATACTGGAGTAGCTAGCCTATCTCTTCACCAGAGGATCTTCCCAACCCAGGGATCAAACCCAGGTCTCCCAAATTGCAGGCAGATTCTTTACCCACTGAGCTATGAGGGAAGCCCCGTGTGAAATTGTAAAAAATGTTCAGATAATCCAGATGAAGGCAGGAAAAAGGAAATGTAAAACAGAGTAACCAAGCAGAAAAAAAAAAAAAAAATCACACTTAAATTGTAACATGATTTGCATGGTTTAAATGCATCAGTTAAAATACAGAGATTCATAGTGGAAAAAAATGATACAACTATATGAATAACATCTTATTGCAACTATAACATTATAGGTAGGAAAAGTAAAGAATAAAAGAATGGAAGAATGATAGATCAGTAATCAAAAGCAAGCAGAGCAGGAGTGGCTGTGTTAACATCAGATAAGAGAGTCTCCAGAGCAAAGAAAATGATCAGGGACAAAGAGAGGCCTTACATAACAATAAGAGGGCTGTCCACCAAGAAGACATAGCAGTCCTGAATGGGCATGTCCCCAACAACGGAACTGCCAAGCATTGCCCCCCCCCCAAAAAAAAACAAAAAACAAAAGAAATCTATAGAAGAGAACTGAAAGGCAAAATAGAAAACCCACAACCATAGTTGAAGACATCGATTTCTCTCTCTTCAACAACTGGTGGAACAATTAAAAATTACCCAGGGTACAGAAGAACTCAGCACCATCAATCAATGGGATCTGATCAACGTGGAACACTCTACTCCAAGCAGAGTACCCCTGCTTTTCAAGTATCCAAGGGTCATCTACCAAACGAGACCATATCCTGGGCCATAAAACAAACCTCAAGAGATTTAAAAGGATTGACATCATACAGAGGGTATCCTCTGACCACAAGGACTCAAACTAGAAATCAAGTACAGAAAGATAATGGGACGATCTCTAAACACGTGGAAACTAAGCAGTGCAGCTCTAAATAATCCATGAGTCTAAGAAGAAGCCTCAATGGAAATAAAAATGTATGTTGAACTCAAGTAAATAAAGCAGGATAAAAATTTCATGTAAAATTATAGTGTAAAATACAGAGAAACGGCTAAACAGTGTTTGCCTCTCAAAACAAAACACAACGGAAGAAAAAACATTGGCGGGGGATGACAGAGAAAAGGGTCAGTGCGCTACCACCCAGGTCACATCCCTCTTTTCTGGGCGCTCAGAATACTCTGCCTCCCAGGTCTCGTTTCTGGTGGAATCAGTCCTGTTTGCAGCAGGAAACAAAAGATACCTTCAAATTAGTACCATCCAAGGAAGTTTAATTGAAGAGCTATTTATAAAGGTGTGGATGGGATTTAGAGACACTGCAAGGGAGGTTACAGTGCCTGGGCACAAAGGACAATAGAACTGTCACTAATCTGAGGCCGGCAGGGCCAAGTCCACTTACCATTAAACAGCCTGGAAACAATGAGGGGTGTGCAGAGAGAGCCACCGAGAAGGAGCTGTGACCTCTCATCACAGGAGAGGAATGGCTCCCATGTGGCACAGTGGTAAATGCAAGAGACGCCAATTCAATCCCTGGGTCAGGAAGATCTCCCGGAGCAGGAAACTGCAACCCACTCCTGTATTCTTACCTGGAAAATTCCATGGAAAGAGGAGCTTGATAGTGGGGTACCAAAAGTATTGGACACGACTGGGCATGCACACGTACATTTGCGCATGCACACACACAGACACACACACACGGGGCGGAGCTGGAAAAGGATCCCCCCCCCCCCCAACTCAGGTGATCTCCTGCCTGGATCCCTTTTGGTCAAAGTCAACTGGAAGCCAGAGGCAAGAGGGTCCCTGTGATCTGCAATCCATAGAAATTAACCTACCAGGGCAGAAAGCAACGTGGAGAAAGGGCAGATCAAGGATTTGGGGGAGAGGGGCCCAGCTGCAGGCAAACGGGAAGCTAGCTAGGTAGCGAAGAGACCCAGAGGCCGGATGGCAATGGCAGCGTTATAGGCTGGTGCACTTGCAGGAGCGTTGCCAGAAGGAGCCCCCCAACCACTAACTGACTACAGTGTGAGTGAGAAATAAAGCTTCATTATATTAAGCCAGTGAGATCTGGAGTTGTTTGTTAAAGCAGCTATATGCCCAGTGAAAGTGTGCTTCACATTCCATGTTGAGCATTTATTAACCACATAGTATAGCATTCAGGAGTAATTAAAAAGTGATGCCAATAGTTACTTGTGTCTCCTGAAAAACACCAATGGGGATATAATTCATAATTTTAGTGTCTCTTCTTAAAGCCCATTTTATCACCAATACAATCCTCTTTTGCCCACATGTTGTTATCCATCAACCCTGGAAAACTTCCCCCAACTCCCAGTCTGTGCGGGATTTGTTCTTACTCATCCCATCCCTTTTTCATGTAAGTCACTTAGCTTCTCTCTCTGTTGTCCCCACTGCCCCTCTAGTCCCTTTCTTATCATAGAAGATCCCTGAATCTCATTACCTAATATAGAGGGATGTGTAGAACTTAAGTAAAATTAAGGTAGGGAAGTAGGAGGAATCTAAAGATATAGTGAAAACACAGGGCATGTGCCTGTGGCAGGCTGGCTGCCCTTTGAATGGGTCTGTGAGACCGAGTTGACTGGTGGTGTGTTTATTCGGGAGCGCAGTGTGGGACAGCACCTATGGGAGGCAGAGGAAGGGAGTGGATGGGCAGAGGGAATGCTGAATGTGACACAGGAGACTGGGAGCCCACACAGCCCGTCAGATCTGTCCTGCGTTGGGCCAGAGTGGCTTGGCCTTTATTCCCCTGCCTCCATCTGACGTTGATGTGCGACTTTGGGTGAGGCAATTCCTGAGAGGGCTGACAGCTCAGGGCTGCTCGCTGACAGCTCCCCCAGCAGCTGGAACAGTAAGTCCTGCCTTGCAGGGAGACCTGGGCATCTGGTGGGCTGTCCATCACCATGCGGAGGGTCTGGACTGCCGCCCTGGCTCTGAGCTGCCTGCAGCTTCTGTGGTCGCCACCACTCGGTAAAGCCTGCTCTCCTTCCTGCGGTCATCACCACTCTGTAGAGACTGCTGACATTCCTTGCGTGTTCTTCACGCCTCCCGTGCAATGCTTGAGGCTCTCACTCCGGGCTACATGAGCCACTTTGCAGGAGAGCCACCTCAAAATCCTCTTCTTCCAAGAGGCCTTGGGTCTGACCCTCAGCGTGAGAGCTGCAGCCCCTGAACGGTCTCCCTGGGCCCTCTCACTTGCAGGGTTGTAGACAGCGTGTTGCTGGTCTTGCTGTAATTCATTGATTTCTCATTATTATTAAAGAACGGGGTAATGACCATCGTCATTGCAAGGGCTTATTTACAACTCCATCCCTCCTGTTTGTTAGCCACAGATGGCGTGCTGGGGCTGTGGATAACTTGCTGGCCCTTCGAGCTCGATTCTTCTCCCTGATCGTGTAGTATTAGGGCTTAGGCAGCAAGGGCTTATTAATTTCTCCTTCCCCAATGAGCTCGATTTTTCAGTTCTTTCAGTGGCTCAGACTTCCCTTTTGTAAACTTGGAAGTAGAGCCCAGGGGAATAAAAGCTATGGGGCCATAGGGTATGTCTCTGGTTTGGTTTGAAACTCAGCCCAGATATGAACTGACTGTACAAACTTGGGCAAGTTTCCTAATCCCTATGCACCTCAGTTTCCTCCCCTGTACAATATGGATAATGATACCTGCCAAATACAGCTGTTGTAAGGAGAAAATCTCATATCGTGTGCTTAGCGCCATACCTGACTCCCGAGCAGAGTCTGTTGTGTGGTTGTCAGTATTGCTAGCTTCATTTCTTCCTGGGAGACAAGTGAAGCTGAGAGTGCAATTTGTGATTCTGATTGGCTGATGGCCGCTTCTCCACACATTTCTTCACAAAGCTTCTTTTGGCATCTTCCACCCTACCCCTGCTGGGATTGCACAGTAAAACCCTGCAGCCATCTCGATTCCAACACTGACTGCAATGCCCAGTGAGGTCCCTGAGTCCTTAGCTCAGACAGACACCAAAACTTACTGGCTCTGACCCTTCTGAGTCCCCCAGATAACTGATCTTTCAGGGGGACAACCCAGACTCAGGCGAAAGGTATGAAACTGTTCACAACAATAGTTTTTAGAAAGTTGTAAATAACTCCAGTCCTTTGGCCACCTCATGCGAAGAGTTGACTCATTGGAAAAGACTCTGATGCTGGGAGGGATTGGGGGCAGGAGGAGAAGGGGACGACAGAGGATGAGATGGCTGGATGGCATCACCGACTCGATGGACATGAGTTTGAGTGAACTCCGGGAGTTGGTAATGGACAGGGAGGCCTGGCGTGCTGCAATTCATGGGGTCGCAAAGGGTCAGACACGACTGAGCAACTGAACTGAAATATTTAATGAACAACCCTCTCCATATCTTCAGTTTTGTTTCTTTTCACCAAATTCCTTAAACACTAGGCTCCCACTATTGCTTTTCCCTGAACATCCCGTATTCAGAACCTCTGAGCATATCTGGGGGCTGTTTTCTTCTGTCTGAAAGCCCTTCTCTCCCTCCCCTTGTCTTCATCGGGCTGATCTCTACAGTCTGCCATGCAGTCCAGTTCTCCCTGGTTAATATCCCCCTGCAGACTGCCAGGTCTTCAGGTTTCCATGGAGCAGAGTCATATCTCAATGCTCCAGCTTGCCTCTTTATTCTCAGTCCTCCTGCTTTTTCAACATTTTCTTCAACTGCCAAACATCACAACTTAACAGAGAGTGAGATAACAGAGGGTGGCTATCAAGGACTCATGGTCATGAGGAGGAAAGGGTGTACTGTTTATCTTTGACCAAAGATTCTACAGTAGAGGCCTCTGTGTTCCGTGGTTTCTTGTATCAGCTCTGTATGTATGAACACGAATTCTGTCCCTCCAAGCATTCATCCATTCAACAATAAAATATCCACTGAGTAGCACAAACTTGAATCAGACAAAAGGCGAATCCTTGCCTTTTATGAGCTCACAGACCAATACAGGAGACAAGTATGCATACAAAGATTAAAAAGTGAATCAAAATGCAGTCAGTATCATGTGATCAAGGTGTTATGGCGAAAACAAAATAGCTTTGTGATGGGGATCCTAGGGAAAGTAGTCTTTGGTAGGTAATATCATACCTTAGCTTGACCTGGAAGGAAAGATAGAATTTCAAGAGGTAAGAGTGGAGATGAATATTTCCAGGAACAGGAAGGAGCCAGAGCAGCGGCACCACTGTTGGGACATTTCATGCATCCACGTATAGCTTGAAGGAGGTGGTGGGAAGTGGGACTAGATACTGGTTATCACAATGAAGGAAAAGCTAGATGAGAATGTTGACTGCATTTGGTAGGAGCCATGGAATCACAGAAAGGTTCTGAGGTTGGAGTGACGTCAGCAGAGCTGTGCTTTCAGCTCAGCTCAGCTCAGTTCAGTGGCTCAGTCGTGTCCGATCCTTTACGATCCCATGAATCGCAGCACGCCAGGCCTCCCTGTCCATCACCAACTCCCGAAGTTCACTCAGACTCACATCCATCGAGTTGGTGATGCCATCCAGCCATCTCATTCTCTGTCATCCCCTTCTCCTCCTGCCCCTAATCCCTCCCAGCATCAGAGTCTTTTCCAATGAGTCAACTCTTCGCATGAGGTGGCCAGAGTACTGGAGTTTCAGCTTTAGCATGATTCCTTCCAAAGAAATCCCAGGGCTGATCTCCTTCAGAATGGACTGGTTGGATCTCCTTGCAGTCCAAGGGACTCTCAAGAGTCTTCTCCAACACCACAGTTCAAAAGCCTCAATTCTTCGGCTTAGGCAGACTTATTTGGCAAGGCTGTGCAAGATTTACTTCAGGGATCAAGAGTAGATTAGCGACTCAGGTAGACAGTGGGATGTCTGGCTGGACCAAGCTGTGGGCAGTGAGAGAAGGGTATGAGAGTGTTCAAGAAGCCAGGTGCATTCAGCTCGGATGCAGGACTAAAGGAGGTTTCAAATGCAGTAAACAGGGAGGTGATGAGACCCTGACAGAACGGCCAGTTTTGGAGGAAGATGTTGAATTTCACTTGAGAGAAAGGAATTAGAGGTGTCAGCAAGAGCATCTAGATGGAGGTGTCTAGCTGCAGAGGGAACTGTGTGGCTAAAGCACAAGGGTTTTGGATTATCTGCATTAAGAGCTTCAGGGGAAAAACAGCAGACAGAAAGCCGATGGTTCTGTTCTTCAGTGTGTAGACTTGTTTTATCTTACAAGGGACCCATTAGCCAACTAACAGCTTCCCTGGCCCGAAGACAAAGGGAAACCAACTGCCTATATGGGGTAATTGGGACACCCAGAAACATCCCGTGCAGAGCAGTTTCCCTCCACCATGAGGCTGGAACCCAGACACAGCCTATCTGCTTTACCAGTCACGGGTTACTTCTTCCGGCCGCTCCCATCAGTGTATCCAGATGACAGCATCTTTCCTGTCCACCCTGCCCTGCCCCACTACCTGCACCCCCAGCATAGACGGTGAGGAACCAGAATGTGATTTAAAATCCCATCTCTTCCTGGAGTCCCAGAGGGGAACAAACACACCAGAGCTGTGTGACACCCCAGAAGGCAGGAACGCCAGTTGAAAGTGAGACTGAGTCTTGAGGTGTATGGGAATCACAGATCACTCCCTTTTCTCTGGAGACTAGCTGAGACCATTGTCCCCGAGTCCTTGGGAGTTTACAGTTTTGTATTAAATTTAAGTGTTTCCTTTTGATGAAGTATTTTATAGTGGGTTTATAAATTACTCTAAGGAAACTTTTTAGTCAGCAAGAATTTATGACAATGATAAATTTGGGCAATGTCTTTTTAAGTGTCTTTGTGAATGAATACTTTCGAAATTTCCCCAGGTTCCAGTCAAAGGTAGAGGCTACTGGTGATTATTTTTGTACCTTCCACGTCTCAAGTGACTTCTTTTATTAAGATTCCAAAGAATAAGACTTATGATTTACCCTGATGACATATTAACAGCGAGTCATATCAAATACATTTTTCTTTCTCATGTACCAGAAAGTATTTTCTTGCCGTTAGCCTTTGGGGTACAATGAATTTCAAAAAGTTCTCTGGTGTTTTTCTTCAACATTGAACATTTCTTAGCTTTGTAAGTTATCAAAATAGAGGGTCTGGAGATAAAAAGAAACAGAAATGAATGTAGGATAGTGTCTTACCAACCAGACTTAAGAGGAGATAAAAGTCATCCTGTGGCTTTCATTTATTAAATGATAGAATTGGATCAATATCATGGTGAGTCCCATAATGGATAAGAAGAACCACCCCTCCCCCACATGCACTCAGCCAAAATCAGCTGGATCAGTGGCCATGCTGAAATATTGCCAGTATGAAAAAGAGCTCATATTTTGCACTAAAAATCATTTTCAGGGTAGTTTTATTTGTAACAGAAACAAAATTATTTGAATTTCACAGTGTTCTTTATTGTTTATCTCTTAGGCTTTGCTTCTTAAATGTGTTTACAGCAGAAAAAGCAATCAAATCACTGGCCACTTCAGATTTTCCCAAGAGTAGATGAGTCATTCATGACTCATTAGAGGAGGGAAGCATCTTTCATCTATTGAAAAATAAAAGCCCTTTCTTCTTTCAGATAACATAATTGTCTTCATCCTCCGTATGCAAGCCCTCACATTTGAATTCAGAGGTCTTAAGAGCAAGTTAAAATCAAACAACATGTCCTTTGCGTATTTCACAAGTACCATCTCCATACAACTAGTTAAGAATTTTCATGTCTCTGTCAGATATCATTTGACCTTGAAACTTTAATTTGGATCCTTATAAATAGAAGCTAAAACTGCATGAAGACAAAGGGAGAAATAGCGAAACAATAGGGCTTATATATGTAGACAGTGGCTCACTTGATGCGTCTGTTCTTAGGGGAATATTTCACTTCTTTTCGGGGGAGGAAAGGGTATAGTGTAGAAATGCAGAAATGTGCAGTGGACTTTCACATCTCTTGATATGCCCATCACTGAACTATTGATCTCTGTAGAAGGAGCTGTCTGCATTTGTGCAAAGAAAAGTAGTTCTGGCACAAGGTCTAGACATAAAATTGTTGCTCTACTGATATCAGCTCATCAAAGTAATTTTGAGGGGTTTGGAGTTTAAATTGTAATTCTGTCCTGAAAATAATATATACATGAACGAATAGATGAGGGAAGACACGAGCCAGTCTTCTGGGACATCAGGGGCCCCAGACACTGCCTTGGCAGCTTTTCCAAGCAAACTGGTGGAGGCTATTGAATCTGCAAAGTCTCTGTGGTTGGCTAGACATTCTAGAACTCATGTGAATGAACCTGAACTGGTGTGAAGACTCTAGAGCTCATCTTGTTTAGCACTCTGCTCAGTGGCTGTGGATCACCCATTTATGTATCCTTCACTTATTAGTGCTGCTCACTCAGGAGCTTCGGCACTGAGCTGTTTCTCCTCCAAGATGTTCACTGAATGATTTCTTCTACTGTAGGTACACTAAGGGTTCCCTAACCATTTGCTGTCCAGCTGGGACTTCCCCCCTCCCCTTACTTCCTCACCACCCGTAATATATGTGCCATCTCATCCACTTCAGACCAGTGATGAGTTGGTGTGTGTACAGTGTGGCCTAGGTCCTCAGTAACAGTGGTTGGGGCCTCCTAACAGTGGCTGGATGGGCGCTGATGTGAAGTGGTGAGTTTGGTGCAAAAGCCAAATGCAAATCCAAGGCAAACGTGAACTTGGGAAGCAAAACAGATGATGGAGCACAATCCAGTTCTAAGCTTAGGGTCTCCAATCAGAGATGAGAGAGGCGTTGCATAGCGACCAAATGACCTTTGCTCATCCATTGACCTGCTCATAAAGTTATGCATATAGCACCTCTTTTGAGCACACTGGGGACCAACCTGATATTTCTCAACAAGCCGCTCATGGCCCGTGTTCCTCCAGGGTCTCTCTCCTACTGCTCCCTGTCTATCCCACCCCTCCCTGCCTGTATTTTCCTCCCTCCTCCTTGGTCAAGTGTGTATGCTGGAGTATAAAGTCCAGAAATACCTGGAAACATGTAAGAAACAGTTCATGAGCAGTAGACCTGCAAAACAGGGTTAGGAAGATGTACTGAGTGCTTGACTTGATGAGGCAGAACCAAGGGGATGGTGGCGCCCTCACCCACAGCCCCGCACTGGCTGAGCAGCAAGGGTGTGGGGAGAACGGGCTGCAGGCGGCGTGCAGGGCCTGCACACCCTCCCCCGGGGCCTCTCTCCCTTGTCTCTGGAGTTGTACCCTATGTGCAGGATTGCATGACTTACCTTGTTATAAAATGGTTTACTATAATTTAAGATTACTATAATTTAAGATTCTCATTTAAAACTCTCCATGACACACTCAAATTGAGTCACTGATTTAAAAACAAAAAGCACTTCTAAGACATACCATCTGAGAATGCCAATAATTTGCTATGTAGATATTTTGAAGTTAAATTATAGCATGGCTCAGTAATAATAGCAATAGCATAAATGTTAGGAATGGATAAAAAGATAAATCTGCTGTTCCAATGTAGCTCTTTTTACTAACACATAGTCCCCTCCCTTCCTTCCTGCCCAGATTTATTCCGTATCTACTCTTCCTGGGTACTTTTTTAGGCCCTGGAGATACAGCATCATAAGATAAAGATTTCTGCCCCCCTGGAGCTTACAGATATTAAACAACAGACATAAAAATAAGTAAATTACATAGTATACTAGGAGCTTTACATTTTATTGGACAAAAAAGAAAAAAAAAATCAAGCAGGATAACATGATGTGAGATTGCCTGGGAAGAAGGAGCGGTAATGGCCTTAAGGAAAATGATCAAGGCCTGTGAGCCAAGCCTTCAAAGCGGGAGAGGGAGGTCACCGCATCAAAGTATGGCAGAAGAGCAGAGAGAACCACAACTACTTAAGTCCTGAGGTAGAAGCTTGCCTGGAAAGTTGAAGAATGACAAAGAGGCCTGTATAGCCAGAGCAAAATCAGTAAGGAAGGAGAGTTGGACACAGAAAGTGAGGTCAGAAAGATGAGATGGGAGAATTTGGGAGGGAGCATGTCTTGGACAGATTTGCTGATCCATTGCCTGAAAACGGTCTGGAAGAAAATATCATGCATTTATCAAATTTCTTCTAATGAACGTGCTAATGAATCATTAACATTATTGTTTGCTGCTTTAAAGATCACATGCTTCATCCATTTACCTTTGTAGAATCTGGTAACCTGAATGTGTCTGAGATTATGAGGATCTTTTCTGTCTAATTTATTGTATAAACTGCAAATGTAAATCATAGAGGTCTCACATGCAATTTCAGTTGAGAGGGTAATGGCAGTGTTGCTGTAATTGAGACATTCTAACTTGGTGGGGAGGGTGGGCGATGCCTGCCGAACCACTGAATCGGAATGCCATTTCAGTTTTTTAAAGATGTTTTTCATTTTAAAAATAATTTCCAGAGTGTCATTTTTGTAATTTTAATTTCAATTTATAGCCTAAACACTGCAGTGAGCTTTGGGTGATATTTCAGCTTGCTTTGGGTCTTTGTCTGCTAATGTTTCTATTATTACATTCATAGTAAAGCAGCACATTAAAAAAAGAGCAAAAAACTTCTGATATAAGCATTTTCTAATTATGCCCTATTAACGGAGCACCAAACACTGCAGGGAAACTTCTTCTTGTTGTTTCAGGGTGTGATGTTATGGTGGTAGTTTTATACCTTTTCTACTTTTTTCCATGGCAAGAACAGGATATGGGTCTGTGGATGCTGACTGTGAAATGCTAGAAATGGAGTGGGTCTTAAAGATGATCTAGCAGACACCTTATATTTTCAGATGACCCTGGTAAGGTAACTTGTTGAAGAATCCATCCTAACGTGTTTTCCTGAGCTTATCAAAATACGGATTATTATTGTGCCCTACTGTAGTCCGTGTCTGGCCATGTAAAGTAAGTGGTATCTAGGTTAATGAAATTCTTGTGGGGTTTTATTATCAATTCATTCTTTTCTGTTGGAAGAACAGTTCTTTAGGTTGATGAAACACATGAAGCTTGAAAAAGGCAAAAGAGATAGGGTTTAAGGTGCCTTTTCTCTCCCCATAGTTAGGACACTGGACAAATGATGAGGGCAAAGATTTTCTCAAAGAGGAGACGCTCAGCTTGGTTTTCGTAGAGCTGAAGGGAGATGCTGTGTCTCGCTGTGCGCTGTCATTCTGTGGAGATTGACCGATCCTCCCTGCTAGGGAACTGCGGACTTAGAATTCACCGCTCTCGGGGAGAGTCACACCTCTGTAAGAGGCGGTAATGACTGTAATAAAACAAGGTGCAGCTCAGAGAAGAAAATCCCCGCTGGCAACGGGGGTGTGAACGTGATCCAATTAATGGTCATACCAACGGGCTCAGATAGCCAGGAGTAGCCCCACGTCGCAGTCCCCAGGCGGGGTGCGGGTTCTGGTGCTCTGCGCGCTCTAGGTGTTCCTGGGCAGGATGCTGGGCCTCTGTTTCCTCGTCTGTGAGGTGAGAATTGCAGCGTGCACCTTCCCAGGGGCAGAGCGAGAGAGAAGAGCTCAGTGCGACAGCTGGTGCCACCGACTGGGCCTGCGGTGGAAAGTGCTTTCTAAGCCTGGTGAACCGCGCCGTGAGCTCAGTGTGGGAGCTGAGATCCCTCCTCAGGCACTGACACATCTGTGGAGATGAAGGGGTTAAAAGTCTGCTTTTTCAGCCTTTTTTTTTTTGTTTTAATATTGAGTTTTACCAGCCATAGATCTGGGAGTGTAGCTCTGGGGGCAGCTAAAATGCGAATTCCTGATAAATTCAGGGCAATGGTGTCTCCAGGTGAGCCTGGCCCCATTGTCCAACTGCCCTGTTGATTAGCCAGTGAGGCAGCATTCAAAGTGCCCGATGCCTTTCTTTTCTCTTATTTTCCTCCCCCCACCCCTTCCCCTCCCTTCTCTTTCCTTCCCCTTCTTTCCCCCTTTGTGGACTGGGTTAGCAGCTCATGAGAGGAAGCATTTGGGTTTCTCCATCATCACGGCCTCTTGCTGACTTCCGCCCCTGACTTCTGGTTGTACCCTAGTAGCAATGTCTTGAGGCTACCTGTATGCTTTTTCATTCAGGGAAAGAATCATTGCTGTCCTGAGACACTGGTGTAACGGATGCTATTGTGCGCCAACCAGAACCCCCCTGAGTACTATGGGAAGCGCTGTAGACACTCAGCCCTCAAACAGCCCACTCAGGAGTAGTCTCATCTGAAAAGCATCACTTTGCCCAGGGCCGCCCACATCCAGTGACTGATTACTGTAGGAGCTTTAAAGGCCTGGCCTCTCACACCATCTCGGGACAACTCTGAAGAGCCTTCCTGGCTTCATAGCTCCCCACAGGGCCATCTCAGGCCTTTGTGGAGCATTTCAGCTCAGCTTCCTCCTGTGCCCAAACCTGCTTCCGTGTCCCTTAGATCATGGCAATTCCATAAGCCCTACCTAGACACCTACTGTGTGCTCCTCTCCACCGCAGACACTGCTTCCCGGAGGTGGTGACCACATGTGTTCAAAGGGGTGTGCATATGGACATGCCTCAAGAGTGCTTTCAGTGCCGACTTTGTCAGCACCTCTTGAGAGCGACACGCCCTTTCATATCTCACCCTGCCCTGTTTATTCTCTTCACTCCGCAGTTTCTCAGCATTTCCATTCTTGTTTGCATTTACGGGCCATTGAATTTTATTAAAAAAATTTTTTATTTAAAATTTAATGCATTTATTTCTGCTGTACAGCAAAATGATTGGTATATATATGTATATTCTTTTCCATATTCTTTTCCATTATCAGTTCAGTTCAGTCATTCAGTCGTGTCCGACTCTTTGTGACCCCATGAATCGCAGCACGCCAGGCCTCCCTGTCCATCACCAACTTCCAGAGTTCACTCAGACTCACGTCCATCGAGTCAGTGATGCCATCCAGCTATCTCATCCTCTGTCATCCCCTTCTCCTCCTGCCTCCAATCCTTCCCAGCATCAGAGTCTTTTCCAATGAGTGAATTCTTGGCATGAGGTGGCCAAAGTACTGGAGTTTCAGCTTTAGCATCATTCCTCCCAAAGAAATCCCAGGGCCGATCTCCTTCAGAATGGACTGGTTGGATCTCCTTGCAGTCCAAGGGACTCTCAAGAGTCTTTACCACCACAGTTCAAAAGCATCAATTCTTCAGCACTCAGCTTTCTTCACAGTCCAACTCTCACATCCATACATGACCACAGGAAAAACCATAGCCTTGACTAGATGGACCTTAGTTGGCAAAGTAATGTCTCTGCTTTTGAATATGCTATCTAGGTTGGACATAACTTTCCTTCCAAGGAGTAAGCATCTTTTAACTCCATTATAAATGTCGAGTATGGTTGAGTAGAGGATATTGAGTATAGCTTCCTGTGCTGTACAGTAGGACCTTGCTTATCCATCCTATGTGTAATAGTTTGCATCTGTCTTTAGTTTTCTAAGGAAGCTCCATACAGTTTTTCCATGGTGGCTGTCCCTCCAACAGTGTAGGGAGGTTCCCTTTTCTCCACACCCTCTCCAGCATTTGTTATTTGAGGATTTTAAAAAAATGGCCTTTCTGAAAGAATCTGCCTGCAATGTGGGAGACCTGAGTTTGATCCCTTGGGTGGGAAGATTCCCTGGAGAAGGGACAGGCTACCCACTCCAGTACTCTGGCCTGGAGAATTCCATGGACACAGTCCATGGAGTCGCAAAGAGTCAGACAGGAGTGAGCAACTTTCACTTTTTCTGACCAGCATGAGGGGATACTTCATTGTGGTTCTGATTTGCATTTCTCTAATAATTAGCAATGATGAGCATCCTTTCATGTGCCCATTTGGCCACCGAATTTTAAATTCTATCACCTTTTTTTTTCCTGGGAGTGGTCCGTGTGTCTAAGCACAGAGGTGGAGGGTGAGGGAGTGGGGCTAGTGACCAGACCAGGCATTTCAAAAGTTGGGTCAGAACTTTGCAGTTCATAGGAATAGTTTTAAAGAGTTAAAATTTTTCTTCCAATTTTCATCTTTAACCCCTCTTCAATTGTACATTAAATTTCTCGTGATAAGCCATCCACTTTCAAGTATTCAAGAGCTGACCAAGTCAGAAGTGAATTTTATTTTTGGAGAATGATCTGAATTCATGTTCATTTGTTGGCTGTATTTTGCTTTGGATGGTGGAGTTACAGGTCATTTTCTGGTTTTCACTGTTTCTGTCTGCCCTCCTCAATTTCTAAATAAAAGGCACGTATTCTTTAGTAAATGAAAAAAAAAAAAGATGTTCAATTAAGAAAACCCCCCTCACTACATCCTGCGCATGTACCTGGTGGCTATGGTAAGAAAACCCTAAATGCTTTTGACCTCTGTCAAACGAGCACCCTGCTTGAACCTGGAGATAAAACTTGAGGGGTTTTTGGTCAAGACAGAAAGAATTGTTAGAGAATAGGGGCATATCTCATGCCTCAGCTCGTAATCTCAGAAAATGGACTTTTTTTCAGTGCAATTATAGAAAAGAAGTTGTGAGTCTCGCAGGCAGGGTTGGGAAATTTCATCTCCCTTTTTACAGATGTTCATTAACATAACAAAACATTAGTGAATGTTTAGCCTGCACTCTTGTCTGTTCTAAGCAGAGACTGAATAAAAATATGTCAGAAGTAAGCCAACTAGACTAGGAAGGCATTTTCATCCAGGAAAAAAAAAATGATGTAGAATATGCGGTCACCAAAGAAGGGCCACCATGTTTTATTTTGTAATTATGAAAATTTGTCTCTTTTGACAAGTAAAATGAATTTAGGCACTCAGGCATGGGAAGAAAGTTGAATTGTCTGAAAATTAAATCAAAGTAAAAATGAAAAATATAAATGGGTGTTTCATATTCACTAACATGGGAGTCATCTTTTAGATCTGACATTTTGAAGCAATCCCTGAGAAACTTGATAGCTCATACCTCTGAGTAAATTATGGTCCTGAGCAGTGTGGAAATAATTGAGAATGTTTGTTGTTTTTAAATAAATGCAATAAATCTGGAATGGCGTCAGTGGTCTAGAGTATACAGAGCACCATTTTATCCCCGGAGATGTGTGATGTGCTGAAATCTGCATCACAGAGAGACACTTTTATGCAGATGCAACGGGTGTGGCAGGGCCTGGCTGCTCACACATGCACTTTCATAAAGACAGCTGCATGGTGTTGACCAAAGGGAGTGATGTCCAACAGACAGGTCACATCTGGCTCCACCATGACGCAGAGGCGTGGTTTGGGGCAAGTCATTTCCCTTTAAAACAGGAGATGATGACAAGACTGTGCTTTCTAGCAGTGCTAGGAAGATTGGTAAGCATTCATTCAATTGTTGCCATCATGGCGGGTGCGAAAACTCCTTCAACCGTAGTGCCCAGCCTTGATTTGGTGAGTAGGACCTCGATGAATGGCAGTCAACACTCCCCCTGAGTACTTTTCATCATGTGTGTTTTACTGCATGAACTTTGTGTGTATATATGTGTGTGTGTGCTTTGTGTGTGTGTGTGTTTGTGCATGTGTGTAATTTGTGTGTGTATGTATATATGCATACACTTAGTGTACGTGTACTTTGCATGTACACGTTTGTACCTTGTGTCCTCTGTGTGTGTGCACGGATGGTGACCACACCCGTGAAATTAAAAGATGCTTGCTCCTTGGAAAGAAAGCTATGACAAAACTGGACAGCGTATTAAAAAAAGCAGAGACATCACTTTGCCAAAAAGGTCCATATAATCAAAGCTATGGTTTTATCGGTAGTCATGTATGGATGTGAGAGTTGGACCATAAAGAAGGCTGAGCACTGAAGAAATGGTGCTTTCAAACTGTGGTGCAGGAGAAGACTCTTGAGAGTCCCTTGGAGTGCAAGGAGATCAAACCAGTCAGTCCTAAAGGAAATCAGTCCTGAATATACATTAGTAGGACTGATGCTGAAGCTGAAGCTCCAGTTATTGGCCACTTGATGTGAAGAGCCCACTCAGTGGAAAAGACCCTGATGTTGGGAAAGATGGAAGGCAAAAGGAGAAGGGGGTGGCAGATGATGAGATGGTTAGATAGCATCATGGACTTAATGGACATGAATCTGAGCAAACTCTGAGATAGTGAAGGACGGGGGAGCCTGACATGCTGCAGCCTATGAGGCAAACAGAGTCAGACATGACTTAGCAACTGAACAACAACAATAACGACAATGTACATGTATGTGCATGGAGATAATTAGTGTCTGTGTGTGCTCCTTGTGTGTACTCTGTGTGTGCATTGTGGGTGTGTATGTGTGCACTTTGAGCATCTTTGAGCAATGAGGTGCCTTCTAGGACTAGTAGTGAACCACTGTTTGTGCCTCATGAGCCTGCAGCTCTACTGAGGAGTAAGTGTGGGTACTTTTAAGCTGTAATCCACTAAAGTTTTGGGTAACTTACATCATTTAAAAATGGATGAGTCAAAAAAAATAGTGTCTTGTGGATGACTAATGAGGTTGAGAGCCTTGAAATTTTTAATTGGTTCCATAGTCAAGACAAAACCCTTTGACTAAACTTGAGTAGAAGGGTTCATGATAAGAAGTTGAGAGTATGAGAGTAATTGAGACAACTGACTGTAAGCCTTTACACCTCTGTCTCTCCTTCCTTTCCCTCCCCCCTGTCTCTTGGCTTTGCACATCTGTGCTGACCATCCAGCTGATCTGATTTGCACTTTGAGCTGGTTCTTTCTGCTTCTTTTTACTCACAGGTGCCCAAATGGCCACTCCACTTGGTTCCTATTGTCATCCCTATTTTCTTCCTTCCCAGCAGTTTCATCCCTCATACCCACCTCATCGATCTGTGAGATTGTTCGTCTTCCCCGCTGGACCCAGGGCTCTTAAGAACAGGTGCTATAACTGTCTGGTTTATTCAACATCAGAGTCTCCCACAGTGTCTGGAACACAGGAGTTGCTAAATAAGTATCTGCTATGTGAATCCATGGATGACCGCAGCCTCAGACTTACATCGTACCTGATCTTTGTGACCATCTCTTGTTTTTACCCAAGTAAAAATATCCTAGTGACTTTTTCTAGCTAGTCTCTCCATTTTCCTCTGGTTCCAAGCTAATCAGCCTATTTTATCCTATAACCACACACACACAAACAAAAACAAAAAATAAACAGGGTTGAGTTTGGGACCCAAGCTAATCCAATAAGACTTAATCCTAACTTCTACTGGAACTATTAGATAAAGGGTGGCTAAGCTGTCTGGCATCTATTTTGCTGTGCAAGAAGGAGGTCAACATATAGGAAAGCATATGCAAAAGGTAGAGAGAAATAAAGTCCTGAAGAAATTGTTATAGTCCCTGGATCCAGCCTTACCTGAAGCAGTTTGCATCTGTACTTTTCAGTTGTGAGAGGCAAAACATTCCTTCATCTCCCTCAGCTTTTTCTTTTCGGTAAGCCCAGAAGGTTTGGGGTCCATATTCTAAATCCCAAGATTTCCCATCTTGAATTCACTTGATGGAAAGGCCTGCATTCCCTGTAGCAGGCAGCTGAGAACAAAGTTTCCCTTAGGATGAACTTTTAGTTCAGTTCAGTTCAGTCGCTCAGTCGTGTCCAACTCTTTGCAACCCCATGAACTGCAGCACGCCAGGCCTCCCTATCCATCACCAACTCCTGGAGTTCACTCAGATTCATGTCCATCGAGTCGGTGATGCCATCCAGCCATCTCATCCTCTGTCATCCCCTTCTCCTCCTGCCCCTAGTCCCTCCCAGCATCAGAGTCTTTTCCAATGAGTCAACTCTTTGCATGAGGTGGCAAAAGTACTAGAGTTTCAGCTTTAGCATCATACAGTCCAAATCTCTTAGAATCTTGAGGGTACCCTCTCTGCCAAGTGCCTACTACAAAGAACTGGTGGGGTGAAGTTAATTTTGTTCAAATAGTATTACTAAGGAAGTTGTAAAAAATGAGTTTGAGGTGGGCTTATGGCAACCCACTCCACTATTCTTGCCTGGAAAATCCCATGGACAGAGGAGCCTGGTAGGCCACAGTCCATGGGGTCACAAAGAGTCAGACACGACAGAACAACTTTGCTTATGTTACTTTCAGCCCAAGCATCTTAAATGCGAATGTCTTCCAGGAATGAGTTAACTCAGGCTAGCTGAGTTGGTCATGATACATGCCAATTTTTCTTGAGGTATCCACTCTGGTCCTGGCAGTTGTGTTCAGAAAGTCATGTGGTCTGTTCCATTCTCATCAGGAAGATGCAGAAGTTTCTTTCAGGAGATTTGAGATCAAGGAACAGAAAGGGCAGCAGAAACAAGGGGCTCTTTGGGGACAGCCTACAGCATTTAAGACAAGGCTGTGCGGAAGCCTGACCTGGAAGTGCAGGAAGGAGTGATAAAGTCTGTGGATATATGAAAGATTTTGGTTGAGATTTCCAGGGAGTTCTGGGGAGCACCCGTGAGCCTTCCTGGGTGGGAGGCAGGCAAGCGAGAACTTTCCTCTAACCTCTTGCCGGATAAAAATGGAGGTTCTGTATCTTCACACAGCAAAATACTAGGGTATTTTCCCTTAAGTCCTGTTCCTCCTTGGTGTTTCTAAGTCTTCTGTGCATTTGACAGTTTCCCCTGTGTAGCTGGTTGCTTGGTCTCCATACATGGAACTCAGCAGACAGAGCTCAGCAGAGCTTGCACCCTACCGAGGTTCCAGTCTTCCCCTTCCCAGTTTCACTGATAGAAAAGAGAAGTCTCCCAGCAGCACGTAGCTGAGAACTAGGCCTCCCTGGGGTGAGGCCAAGCCAAGGGTCTGAGGACCATCATCAGAGAGGGTCCAATAGGGTACACTGTTGGGAGGTGGGGGATGGGGAGAGGTCCCTGGTTGGTCCAGGTTTTGACAGACACAGTCATTGGGCTTTGGCCAGAGATAAAGGACTCCTGTTGCCAAGGGAAGCTGAGGCCTTTTGGAGGAGTACAGGACTGGCTGGGAAGGACCTCAGCCATCCAGGGGCTAAGGGGAGGGGAGGATCAAGCTGTGATAATGGCATCCCGGATGAAAGCCCAGCCCTGTCTCTGCCTTTTCCCACTCATGGTTCAGCGGAGGACATGTTCCCTAATGTCTTTTTGACTCGATTTCCTTCTCAGTAATGTAGGGGTGGGAAGACTTGCCTGGCAGACCTGCTGTAATGATTAGATGAGAAAAAGCATGTAAAGTGTCGTATGGGGTTCCTGGCAGATGTGATGGGCTTGGTCAAGGCTGCTGCTCCTCTGATTTCTCTCCCTGTTTGTTTTGCATCAAACATGTCTTCCTGGACCAGTAGAGCCCAGGAAGACCATCTTCCTCAGTGCTAATTTCCAAGTGCTAATGGCAGGTGGCCAGTATACGTTTGAGTTCCTTCCTTCATAGGCTCAGTGAATTTCTACTGAACATGTGCTCTGTGCTTTGATCTACATTAGGCGCAGTTGATACATCACGGACAAAGCAGAAGTGGTCCCTACTCTCGTGCTTTATGCATTTAGCCAGTACCGGGAGCTGTCCCCTACTCATCGCCACCCTGGGCTATACCCTCTTCCCTCCAAGGCCCACTATGACATAGGTATTATTATCCCTGCTTTACAGAAAGACAGCTGTGACTTAGGTGTACGTGAGCTCCTGGGCAGACAAAGGTATAAAACAGAATGGACTCCAGGGTCAGAGACGACATCAAGACTCCTGCTGGTGAACAGAATCTAGGCTGGGGGCTCTCCTGTGGGCCAGAGCAGGTTTGACCTTCCCTTGTTGAGGGGAGGAGCTAGGTATGCCTCAGTGAAGTAAGTGATATCTATTTTCCAATTCTAGAGGGTGTGTGTGTGTGTGTGTGTATACGTATGTGTTTGTATGTAAGAGAGACAGAGGGAAATAGAGATTGTAGAGTTTGTACCCTAACTGCAACTTCATAACTGTGACTTTAGATAATTGTCTTGTGGCTCCCTAAGCCTCACGTTCACCATCTGAAAGATGGGGGTAATGGTTTGACTGCTGTCAGAGCTGAACGCAGTGGGGTCTGTGATGTGCTTAACTTAGGGCCTGGCACGGGGCACGTGCGGCCCAAGTCCTCCCCTGCCCAGGCCACTGGGAGTGGGCGGTGTGATGCCCATCTTGCAGCAGGGGAAACGGAGGCTCGGAGGGCTCCAATATTTACTGCTCTTCTGGGGGTCTTGCAGCTGCTGGGCGGATACCAGAACCCAGAGCCTTCTCATCTGACTCCAAAGCACTCTCTGTGACTTGTTTTTCTTCCCTTTAAATAACACTGGCTTCTCTGTGTACCCTATGGCCCAAGAGTCTGCAAGCTGGGGAGTCCGCGGCAGCATGCTGGGCTGCTCCTGGGCACTGCTGCTCTTTGCTGGGGGGGCAGGTCTTTCGGAGTAATGGCAAATTCCCCTTCCCCACCAGGACCCTGGTCCCGAGGAGCAGCATTGTCATACACAGTGACACTTCTGTTTTATAAAAGCATATTTTAAAATTAAACTAACAAAATCTGCATGTGGTTTAAAAAAAAAAAAAGCAGAACAAAATGGTCCAAAGTTGAAAGGATTGTCTGTTCAAGTTCAGATTCTTAGACTCCTCTTCCAGGGGCAGCGATGGTTGTGACAGTTTCTTATTTTTCAAATTTTCTACCCATTTGTAAGTATTTGTATGTTTGTGTATGCATGTGTGAGTCTGTATCTATATATCGTTCATTAATACCAGTGGATGCTTACTATATGTACACACACACACACACATACACACACACACACTACATCCTTTTGTGCTTCTCAATAACTTAGAAAATATTTTATATCACCTCTGTTAGGTCTAGCTTCTTCTTTTCCATCTCATCAGGGAACTAGGTCTAGGCTAACTGGATTTCTTCTAAGGCCAGTGGTGTATGTCTTGCATTATAGACCAGAAAAGGCCAAATTAACTGTTTTAGGCTTTGTGGGTCATATGGTCTCTCTCAGAACCTCGCAACTCTTGTAGTGCAAAAGCATGTGAGACAACATGTGAGTGAATGAGTCTGTCTATATTTGAGTGCATCTTCATTTATAACAGTCAGCATGCCGTGTTTGTCCTGTGGTCTGTAGTTTTCAAAACCTTATTCTACATCTTGCATTAGTGGTTGTCTGGAGAAAGGACCAACACCTCAATTTGCAGTTTCCAAATGGCCTCATTTTTACGTATCTAAAACCCTCAGGTATAGGCATTAAGAGGTGTAAAGTAACTGAAGAAATGGATAAATACTCATTTATGCAACCGTTTAGGCGTTCGAGATATCAGACCTTAAGATCACGTCATGTGGAGAGTGAAAGAGACTGAAAGTTCTGAACTTTTCCCATGTGTGTCTACAGCTTACCCTCTTAATTGTTAATCCTAATACCCTCATACACATTAACTAATTGAATATGCCCTGCTCTGGCCACCTTCATGGCATGGACATGGCTAAAACCAGCATTTGGAAAATAAAAATAGTTCTGCTGCTCCTGGGGTCAAACAAAACTGCCTGGGGCCCCTCTCAAGAAGGAAGTCAGGTCCTGAGGGAGGCGCTCCTGAGCAGCATAAAGGAGGTGAGCACGGCTGGCCAAAGCCTGGAGCAAGAGCTGCTGGTGTTCTGGGATGGGGGTGCAGCAGGCGAGGAGGGAGACTGGAGGATTCCGAGGAGGCAGGAGGCAGAGGCAGGCTCTGAGCAGGGGTGGCAACTGGGGCAGGAGTCAAGGGGGTGGTCCTAGGGTCCCCAGGGGAAACCTCGGAAGGAAACTTTGAGACCGGAACATATGATTTTAATTAAACCTGCTGATTCATTTGTCTGCTTTCGTCCCTGTGCCTCCAACAGTCCCTAGGACATAGTAGGGCTCAGTTTCCGTTTGTGGATGAATGAATAGGATGAGTGAATGAAGGTAATGAATACCACTCAAATGACTTTTTACAGTCAATGTGACAGTTATCTATTTGCATATCAAATCACGTAACAGTGCCTGGCACATAAATGCATGAAGTGCGTGGCTGTTAAAGTCACCAGCTATTGTCACAGTGAATTTCAAGTACAAGTGCACAAAATGATGATAGGGACAAATGTTTGTTGCATTATACTATGCAAGTTCTGGTTTTAAAGACTTTAAATGAATTCCTTCATTTAATTTGTGCGATAAATCAAACTATACACTGTCATTGTTCCATTTTGCTGATGAGAAAACTGAGTTACAGAAAGATTAATGTATGTCAGACTAATAGCTAGATACGGAGTAAAAGTGTGCCTCAGGTGTTTGTTGGAACAATGGCTCTCTAACTCCAGTGAGCATCAGACTCCCCTCGAGGGCACATTAAAACAGATTGCTGGGCACCACCTGCCCCTGAAGATGCTGGTTCAGTGGACCTGAGGAAAGGCCCAGGAAGCTGCATTTCTAACACATTCCCCTTTGAAGGCCAGAGGCCCTACTTGATAACGGCTGGTTTAGAGAATTTTGTGACTACCATTCCAATGAAGGCCGATTTAGTTAATGGTGGCTATTCTTGGACCTCCAAAGAACCTTCTCAGTCCTTTAGTGATGATGCCCCATCCTTTTCTCTCACCTCCCCTGTGTTCCCCCATCTCCAGGGCTCCTGCCAGTTCAGCCAGCGTGATCACAAACTGAACCCCAGGGGAAAGACACAGAGTTGCTTCAGAAGTGATGTGCCGAGTTCAAGGTCCAGGCTCCAGAAGCGATGCCCACAGTTTTTCTGTGAGCGGGTGGAGTGTGTTTGGTCTCTGCCTGAAACACAAACACAACTCTTCTCTGATTCTAGTGTCTTACCCCTCACAAGTGCTAAATTACCCCATAAACAAAATACATCTGGTGTTTGACTCATGGAAAATATTTCTCTCTGGTTGAAAAGAAGTGTGTGGACAGTCTACTCCATTAATTTCCACTGGAGTGACTCGGAACCATCTGCTCAGGCTCTGCTGCAAGGGGCGGGGTGAGGGCTGGCCACTCGGCGGACAGCCTGGGAGTGTAGCGTGGGCTCCACGGGTCTCTGGGTAGGGGTCTTTGTCACTGGTGTCTCCGACAGGCTGGGGGAGGTGTCCTGACATTGCTTTGTTTATTCCGGAGTTTTCTGAGATCACCTGGACACATGGAGCGCTCTGTCTTGGTGGAGACAGCCTGGACCCAAGTGCCTTCTTCTCCCTGATTGGGGGTCTTCTGGGTGGGCTGCTGTGGCCAGGATCCCTGTGACAGCTGTGTGGTTCAGTACAATGGGCACTTCCGGGTCTCTCAAAGAAGCTCTTCTAGTACAGTTCTGGGCCCTCCCTTCAAGGCTTGCAGGAAATGAGCAGGACTCCCTCCAGGACCCAGCTGTCTGCAGAGAGCAAGATCTTGCGGAAGGTGCAATAAGCTTTGCCACCGGGGCCACTAGGAGCAGCTAGGCTTTGAAGTGGGACAGACTTGGGTTCAAACCTGGCTGCTTCTTGCTGTGATCACACATCCTTTGCCAAACTGTTGTGAACCTCCCCGACATCTTTAAAATGAAGATTTTTTTTTTTTTTCACAATGAAAGTGACAGTTATTCAGTTGCTTATCAAGTCTCTTGAAGAGTGCCTGGCACGTAGAGGGTACTGGAATGATGATGGCTATTACTATTATTATCAGTTACGAATTCTACATGCCGTACAGTGACTGCCCCTCCCCAACCTCCAGTGTGTACATCTCCCTTGCATGAGGGCAGGACCAGTGAATATGGTAGGTGATGACTTTGAGTTAACCCAGAATGAGATTCTCTAGGTCAGCCTGACATAATTGGTGAGTCTTTAAATGGGACTGAACCCTTTCTAAACCCAGAGGACTGGAAATGTGAGAGGATCCATGGAGGGGGTCATGTGGCCCAGGTCTGAGAGCAACCTGAGAGTGGGCCACAGTTATAGCCAGCAAGACAGTGGGGGCCTCAGCCCCACGCCCATAAGGAAGTGAATTCCACTTACGACCTGAGGCAGTTTGGCACCCATCTTTTCCCAGTCAAGCCACCAGAGAACACGGCTCAGCGGACGTCTTGATTTCAGTTTCCTGAGACCCTGAGTAGAGGACACAGTCAAATTCTGCTCAACTTATAACCTGTGGAAACTGTGAGATAAGAAATGTGCATTGTTTTAAGCTACTACATTTGCAGTAATAAAAGTAGCAATAGAAAATTGGTAGAGAGAAAATAACATCTACTGCAGAGAAATATTATAGGAAATAAATGTGCTGATTTGCAGAGAGCATACAAGACAGCTGGATAGAAGTTCCCTGGTGTGGCTGCCCCGGGTTTCAGGCCGTCTCCCCAGCCAAATGGTATAGCCCTTCATCCCTCATCAGGAGCACGTTCTTGCCGTAAACCCTGAGCCTGTGAGCTGGGGTCTGACTGTCTTGACCATCTTCTTCCTGGGGGTGGCTTATATCTTGCCATGACTGGGTCTTGATGCCCACCACTCCCCATGTGAGGTCTAAATATCGACCACTTGTCTGGATCACCTTTTTTTTGGCTCCACGTTTCTGCTGAAAGCATTTCCATTCTTACGAGGCTGGCTCATCCTTCGGGTTTCAGCTCAAATGTCACCACCTCTGAGAAGGTGACACTTAGATGACGACCTAGATGAGCTCTTCCCCCTCGCCAGTCTCAGAGTCCCTGTTTGTTTCCTTCACAACACTTTCACAGTCTAATATGGTAGGTGATGACTTTGAGTTAACCCAGAATGAGATTCTCTAGGTCAGCCTGACATAATTGGTGAGTCTTTAAATGGGACTGAACCCTTTCTAAACCCAGAGGACTGGAAATGTGAGAGGATCCATGGAGGGGGTCATGTGGCCCAGGTCTGAGAGCAACCTGAGAGTGGGCCACAGTTATAGCCAGCAAGACAGTGGGGGCCTCAGCCCCACGCCCATAAGGAAGTGAATTCCACTTACGACCTGAGGCAGTTTGGCACCCATCTTTTCCCAGTCAAGCCACCAGAGAACACGGCTCAGCGGACGTCTTGATTTCAGTTTCCTGAGACCCTGAGTAGAGGACACAGTCAAATTCTGCTCAACTTATAACCTGTGGAAACTGTGAGATAAGAAATGTGCATTGTTTTAAGCTACTACATTTGCAGTAATAAAAGTAGCAATAGAAAATTGGTAGAGAGAAAATAACATCTACTGCAGAGAAATATTATAGGAAATAAATGTGCTGATTTGCAGAGAGCATACAAGACAGCTGGATAGAAGTTCCCTGGTGTGGCTGCCCCGGGTTTCAGGCCGTCTCCCCAGCCAAATGGTATAGCCCTTCATCCCTCATCAGGAGCACGTTCTTGCCGTAAACCCTGAGCCTGTGAGCTGGGGTCTGACTGTCTTGACCATCTTCTTCCTGGGGGTGGCTTATATCTTGCCATGACTGGGTCTTGATGCCCACCACTCCCCATGTGAGGTCTAAATATCGACCACTTGTCTGGATCACCTTTTTTTTGGCTCCACGTTTCTGCTGAAAGCATTTCCATTCTTACGAGGCTGGCTCATCCTTCGGGTTTCAGCTCAAATGTCACCACCTCTGAGAAGGTGACACTTAGATGACGACCTAGATGAGCTCTTCCCCCTCGCCAGTCTCAGAGTCCCTGTTTGTTTCCTTCACAACACTTTCACAGTCTGTGCTAAGTTGCTGTCAGGTTGCTTAGTTTAATGCACTTCTCCCCAGTAGTCTCTCAGGTCCACGAGACCCGATGCCAGGCTGATTTTACTTACTGCTGATCCC
The DNA here is from genome assembly GCA_006408675.1 of Madoqua kirkii. Taxonomy (NCBI): domain Eukaryota; kingdom Metazoa; phylum Chordata; class Mammalia; order Artiodactyla; family Bovidae; genus Madoqua; species Madoqua kirkii. The sequence continues at coordinate 38,598 of SJYC01020972.1, forward strand.
AGTGCCAGCTTGGTGCGAAGCATGAGCAAGGGCTCACTCCACATGTGTGTGCAGTGCTCAGGTGTGCCCACGTGGCTGTGTGAGGGCACCACCACACCCAGCCCACGCTGACCCCCAGCCCTTCACTGAGAGCCTGAGATTTCTGTCCTCACTGCTCTGGGCATACCGGCTGATTCTGAGAAAACTACAGTGGGATTGCCCCAGATCCAGGCAGCTGGCACTCCTCATCCTCATTGCAGAGAAGATTCTTGACCCCCATCCTCCTCCAAGCCACTCCCTTCTCTCTGTAGCTGAGTCCTATTCCCCACACTTCTACTTTGCCTATCCCCAGATACCATGTTTCAGCCTAAATAGAATCAGATGCTTATGTACATTTCAAGAATATATGAGTGTAGAGTGAATCCTGGGGTCTCTGTGTGATGAAGAACAAATACAGGGTTTGCTGACATACAAGCTATTCAGATTTAAGCTCTGCCAGTGACTAGCTTTCTGACTTCAGCAGTAAGTCATTTCCTTGGGCCTCGGTTTCATCATCTGAAAAATGGGATAATTACATCCACATGAAAGGGTGGTTGTGAAGGTGATATGAAATGTGTACAAAGCAAGCACGATTACTGTTCTCCCCAACTTCCCCTTTCCAGCTTTAAAAGTGGAAGAGAGAATAGGGGTCAAGAATCTTCTCTGCAGTGAGGATGAGGAATGCCAGCCGCCTGGATATGGGTGCAGTCCCACTGGAAGTCTTCTCAGAATCAGCTGGTGTGCCCAGAGCAGTAAGGACAGAAATCTCCGGCTATCAGGGAAGGGCTGGGGGTCAGCATGGGCTGAGTGTGATGGTACCCTCACACAGCCTCCTATTCTATAGCAAAGAAAGACCACACTCTGTAGTGTGAGTGACGGATGAAGAAAGAAAACTGTTAGTAGGACCAGGCTGTGAACACCCTGGTCAATGAATATCCTGGCAGTCCTGGGCAGTGGGACGGACAGGTCTGGTCCACACTTCTTTGCATTTCCTAGGGCAGGATCCCTTCCTGTGGAGCAGGTTACCACCAATGTGACTATTTCTGTATTCATCCAAAGCTCCTGATTAGAGGCTCATGAATATTCAAATACTTGTCTTCCCTTATTTGCCTGACTATTAGCATTCTGTCTCTAGGCTTATTTTGTGGTTTTTCTCTATTGCACGTTTGTTCAGTGATTCACGCTTCATCGTCTGATGTGACCGATTTTGAGATGATCCCAGCTATTCCCGGTTCTCCAAAAGGCTGGGTCTTCTCTCTGCCCTGGCTGCCAGCTTTCCTTTGCTCTTTCTGATTCCAAAGATGAGTGGGTGGTAGAACAGCCTGCAGAGTGCCACTTTGGGAACTTGCTTCTACATTTTGTAAATTCTTATTAATAATAATAATTCAGTACATATGTCTATCACCTCAAATTTTGCAAAAAGATTTTATATCCTGTTAACATTCCTGCTTTCTGCAAATGCGAAAAGCTGACATTCTTTTCTGAATGGGGCCGTGTCTCTTTTCCTTCTGAATATTTAACAATAAGATTTGAACAAAACAGAATCTGTTCTAAAGCCCAGCTGTAAAATGATTTCTTACAATGGCATGACGTGAAGGGGATTTGTCCTTCTCCTTTCCTCTGCTGCTGGAGCTTTGTGTGAAGCATGTCCAGCTTTGTAGGAGATGCAGGGCGTAGTTGGTTCCTCTTGTTGCTGCAACAGAGTATCAACAGACTTGTTCACTGAGGAAAGCGCAGATTTCTTCTCTTACAGCTCTGAAGTCAGAAGTCTAAAATGGGTCAGAGGGACTGTGTTCCTTCCGTTCTGGAGGAAACTTCTTTTCCTTGTCGTCCCAGCTTCCAAAGCTTGCCTTCCTCAGCTCACGGCCCCTTTCTCCATCTTCAGAGCCAGCACTGTAGCATCATCTCATCCGCCCCCCCACCCCACCTCAGTTTCTTTAACCTCATTTCCTTCTCTGACTTTGACCCTCGTGCCTCTTTCTTAAAAGGACTTCATGATGACTTTGGACTTTGTGATGACTTTGGGCCCACTTGGACAATCTCTTCATCTCAAAATCCTTAATTTAGTAACACCTGGAAAACTCCCTTTGCCATGTAAGATAACGTGATCACAGGAGGTTAGGACCTGAATATCTTTGGATTGCCGTTGTACCTGCCACACCATCTTTCTGGTATAATAAGAAAACTCAGATTACTTGGGACTGTTGCCTGCTTGCTTGCATCTAGGCTGCAGATCTCTAGCCTCTCTTCTTCCTCTCTGCAGGGTGGACTCCTAACAGTGCCATGAGTTTCTCAGCTGCAGGACCACAGTGTTTCCAGTGATTACATGGAAGGCTTGATGGGCTTGACAACAAATAGCCAACTGCCTAGCCATATTTCTGTATGCCCAAAGCATCTTCTTTAAATGCAATACCCAGGTTTACCCCCACAATCACCTCCGAAACACTTTCAGTTACAGCTGAAGTACAGAGAAGTTAAATAATACGCTGCCTGTTTCTTGTGTAATACATTTCAAATTCAGACCTGATTTTGTGACTTGGTACCTGTTATTTCACCTCTCCACCTGTAAGTACCCATTTCGCAATTGTGAGCATTAAATGAGGTAAGGTTTGTACAGTGCTTTTTATAGGTTCTGGATCAATGCATGTTGACTGTTTTGTCGTAATTATCATTACCATCAGGATTATCATCGTTTCTGAGAAATGCATTTTATGTGCTTGTTGAGAGCATTTTTGAAATTGCTGGTATTATTGCTACTGGGGCATGCGCAGAGGTGATTCTCCAAGATTTGTGGGACTCTGGAAGGTCCACATTGATTGGGTATGTCCTGTGCAACAGAAACAGGGCCAAGTGCCTTGGGCACACTATTGCATCTAATCCCCAGTGAGTAAATACAACTATTGTTCCACTTCACACAAAAAGGAAACAAGGCTAGGGGAGTGAAGAGGCTTGTCTATCATATTACTGATGTTAACTGGTGGAATTACAAGCCCCGGATCGGCCAGAGCCTGGGCACCTAATCTTGGGCCCTCTGTGCTGTGCTGAGTCAGTCCTGGCTAGACATCGTAGGCTGTGCTGTCCTCATCCGTCTCTGATGGTTAACACGCCCTGCAGCCTAGAGGCCTGAAAGAGCCTGGGCAGGCTGAGCCAGCTGTCGATTAGAGCTCATTGGGATGCCAGTGTCTCGGGCAGAAATCAGTTCTTCTGACTCAGTCCCCATCTTACTGGGCTCCTGTCTGACGGAGCAATGGGCCCCCTGGGGCACTTCTTCATGCCTGCCCAGAGCTATTTTCTTATATACGTCCTTCTCGATCACCATAAAAGTCAACATTTACATCAAGACCAATATTAATGCCGAAGCATAGAGAGCAACTGGGGGAGTTTTCTTTAGAATAGAAAATGTCCAATTTCAGAGATCTGGCTCGAGTACAAATAAGTGTTGACTTCAGTCCTTCTGGGAGCTGCTGCCACGCATATCAACAGGGTCCCAGAGTTGCACCGAGACATCCAGGCGTCTAACAGAGTGTTTGTCAACAGGAGGATCTACATGGTGCTGGTGGAGTCCTTGAATAATGTATAAATCCACACGTTAAGGTTGATTAAAATCCTTAGTGCATTATCCAACTAGTGCAAAAGGCTCTTGAGTCTCTGATCGTTGGAAATCATTGATCTTCAAGGACTTTTGTTCTCATGCTGTGCTCTAAGACAGCGAATTCCAGGACCACTCTATCCCGAGGAGACCAGCATGAACAAAGGAACACAGAAAGACATGTCCATGTCAAGTCACACAGGGTGGGAATATTGCATCATGTATTTGATCCTCAGTGAGACAGCAAGGGAGAAAAAAATCAGAATTTGTCTCTTTTGCTACTTATTCCCAGACGGAAAGCTAAAAGGAAGGAAGACATGAGAATCCAGTCACTAGGGTGTTAAGAACAGTGTTCAGTGCTTTGTCATCTGCCATGGGTTTGATTATGTCATCAGAACACTAAGGAAGCTGCGACCTCTGACCTGACTTGTGGCAAACAGACCTATGAACCTGGGTTTTCTTAAACAAGCTTGAAGGTACGTGAAGTGGATCTGCTCAGGAAACCACTTATAAGAAGGCCCTGATGAAAGCAGACATCCAGACTCTGGAGCGCAAACTTGGTCTCGCCCAGGATGCTGTCTGTCCCTTCATTATATTTCGGAAGCTTGTTTGTTCTGCAGGGTCACAGATGGAGACAGACGTTGCCCTGGGATGTTTCATACCCTGATACCTGATGTTCTTATGAATAAGGGGAAATTTGAATACAGAGCCATTGTCCATAGGGAGAATGACATGCAGAGATACATGGAGGCATTGGAGTTATACTACTGTAAACCGCCAAGCGTCAAGTACTGCTAAGAAACAACCAGAAGGCAGGAGAGAGCCCTGAAACAGATCCTTCCTCATAGTCCCCAGGACAAACCAAATCTGCTAACACCTTGGTCTTGGACTTCTGCCTCCAGAACTTATGAGACAGCATATTTCTGCTGTGTAAGCCCCTCTGTTTGTGGTACTTTGATCAGCAGCCTAGAGAAGTTTGGTATGTGAATGACACAGTACTCTGCTCATGTGAATTTGGTGAGTCCACTATGTGAAGCCGACCAAAGCTCTGAGTGAAGGAGGGTTTCCCAACTTGGAGACTTACTCGCCTAGTTCCCGTCTCCCCGGAGTAGCTCTGGAGAAGCTAGAAGTCTCTAGAATACAGTTTTACAAAATCACTGACTCCTCTAAGAATAGAGAACAATGCTGACATAACTCGGCAGCAACAGCCGAATAGTGGAGCTGCGGCAGCTTCCGGAAACACTGTGGAGAATTCAGAGGCTTTGCTCAGGCTTTCCAGGTGCCTCAGTGGTAAAGAGTCCACCTGCCAAGGCAAGAGATGCCGGTTTGATTCCTGAGTCAGGAAGATCCCCCGGAGAAGGAAATGGTAACCCATTCCAGTGTTCTTGCCTGGGAAATTCCATGGACAGAGGAGCCTGGTGGTCTGCAGTCCATGGGATCGTGAGGAGTTGGACATGACTGAGTGGCTGAGCAGACACACAAGAGGAAACTGTTCAGTGAGTGATTAGTGATGTCTGTCCCAGACATAGTAGTTGGGAGGGAAGTATTGCGTCACAACAATTTTCCTCCCTGGAGCTGTCCAGCAAACACATTCAGCAAAGAACAGCTTAGAGAGATGAAGTGACTGGCTTGAAGCCACACACCATCTCTAGAATCAGATGAATTGGCTGATGTTTCAAGTCTGGTTCCTCTATGTGCAAGATTTATTCTCTGTAGATTCACATAGAGTTACTGCAGAGAGCATGTTTCATTCAGGGAAGACCATGTTACCAAGGTCTTTGGACAGGGGGTGAGGTTTGCACCTGGCTTTATTCTTCTGACACTGCTGCTGTACTGCTAGAGTATCTTTTGCACCTATGTCTCTGAAATGAGCCTTTTCTGTTATTCAGGCTGCTCCTTCTGACCAGTGGTTCCTAATCAGGGATAATTTGATACCCAGGGGACAGTAGTCTGATAGTTGCAACTGGGGGTGAGGATGCTAGGGCATCTAGAGATGAGGTCAGGGATACTGCTAAACATCCTACAATAAAAAAACAGTCCCCACAGCAAAGACTGATGTGGCCGTAAACATCACTTGACAATGTCAAGTAACTGCTTTAGAGTTACCCTCGCTGCTTGCCATTCTTCTGAAAGCTTCCTGGGAGTTGCCTTAATTTTTTCTTTCTTCCTCTCCGAGAGCCCCACTTCCTAGAGCTACCTTCCTGATCACTTTTCAGTGGAAATTCCCATCCCATGTTGGCCTGGAGCAGGGGAAGCTTTGCCGAAACAGCGAGGAGTGCAGTGGTTGGCCAGGATCTTGACCATATTTCTCTGGAGAGCATTACTAAGCCCGGAGCCTTGAAGCAAGAGGTCCGGTGAAACAGACCCTGAGGGCACTAAGGACAAGCTGCTCTCCCGAAAGCTGCCCTACGGGTTTGACCTCTCTCCTTCTGTGGAGTCCCTGCCCTGGGGACGGATCCCATCCACCCCTGGGGGCTGGGCTTAGTTTCTCCCGCTGGGCAGGATGCTGGAAGGACACTGTCAAAAGTGGGACTCGGGTAACAGAGGGGGAATTTAGTTATCCCTCCTGACTATTCCACAGAGCTTCTTGTTTCTATTTCTAGAGAAGAAAAATTTGCTTTTTATAATATCACGGGATTTTAGAAACCAAGTTTCCTCGAAGCTCCGGTCATGGACTGTGAGAAGACAGAATCTGATGGTATTCGAAACGCTCTGTCTACACGTCCATTGTCTGTCTCCCTTGCTGGCCGGGAAGCCCTTGCAGTCAAGGGCCGCAAGCAGTCGTTGCCTGCTCTCTCTTTCTGCCTCTAGCATCATGCTGTTTGCAGGAAGCACCAGCCCTTGTTTGCTGAATTAATAAATGAAGGCACTGATTAGATGGGAGTTGAAACCCGAGCTCTGTTTCTGTGTGTGTGTGTGTGTATGTGTGTGTGTGTGTGTGTGTACTGTCACAAAAACAGTGCCTGGAACATAGTAGGTATTCAGTAAGTACTTATTGAATTAAATGTTGGGTACTGCTGCCTCAGTCTCTGTGCTGAGCATTTAATGCATAGTATTTGCTTAAGTCACACCACAATCAACAAGAAGCAGGTATCTTTCCATTTTATAAGTGGGGATGTTAGGGGCAGAGAGGGTTAGTACCTTGATCAAAGTCACACAGCTAAAGAATGTCAGAGCTAAGACTTGAGTCTGAAGCGTAAATCTAAGCTGTGTGTGCTGCAGCCTCACTTTGGATATAAAGACCTTTGGGGCCTCTATTTGTCTTTCACTGGACTGTAGGGAGCTTCTGCCTAAGAGATGAGGCTGGTGAAATCAGCATTTGGGAAGAAGCACCAGGTAGGGGTGCAGGGAGCAGAGGCAGATACAGGAGCTATTGCAGTAGCATGGGGGGGACTCACCCAGACCAGAAGAAAAGGAAGGTGATGAGAGACATGGGCAACTTTCAGGGAAGAGAGGTCGTATGGATTTACAGGGGCCTGGGGGCTGGGGACTGAAGAGAATGGAAGTATTGGGGGGAAAAACAAAAAGTTTAGGAGATGTGGGTGTAGGGACAGCAAAATGTTGAATTTATTCTGGATCATGTTGAATTCAAGGCTACTGAAGATCATTCTAGAAGGAGAAACAAAAAAGAAATAAGCCACTTTCAGTATCATGTGGTGGAAACCCATCACAAATAACTTACATTTAGAGGAGCGTGCACTTGCTCTCGTAACTGAAAAGGATACGGTGCTATCTTCAGGCGTTATAGGATTCGGGGCTCAGGAAAGACCATACAGCTCAAATCCTCTCCATCTCCTGAGCAGACAGATTTCACAGCAACCAGAAGCCCCAAACTTACATCTTAGCAGCCTAGCAACTTGGGGGTGGGTGTGGGAGCACAGAGAATGATCTGGTGGCTTCCGGACTCCCGGCTTCTGGCAGTCAGTATCCCGCCCTGGGGTGGAGGAGGTGGGGTTTGGCTTGGTGTGTGTCGCTCATTCTGCTGGATGCACATCCTAGAAGGAGGTCTTTCAGAAGGCAGGATCAGAGGGGACCGCATTCGCTTATGACTCTGAAAAAAACAGCCCCTGGCTGTCTCTTAAATTCCGTCTTGACTTTCCTCTGGGTCTCTAGGTCAAGGGTGTTGCTTGGGAGTCATGACTGTGCTTAGGAAGAGGCACTTAGGCCATTAGCACAGGTGACTGAGCGTCAGTGTAGGGAAAGGCAGCAGCCCCTCTGCAGTTTTATTGCGTGTTTTGTTCACAGTTACCTGCAATATGGCAGAGCTGCAGATGGATAGAAATATGCTTCAGGGTAACACATTTACAGCAGGGGGAGAACGCCCCCCACAACACAACTGCTCAACGCCAAAAGCAGTCTCTGCATTTCCTAATCTGTGCTGCTTTCTGAATACAAAGAGACAGATGATTGTTGCAGTAATGGACAATTGAGCTGTGGTCAGACCCTCAAGTGGTCCTTTAAACAGTTGCTCATAAATATAAAATCAGAGTGTTATGATTCGCAGGAGCGGAAGATGAAAGCAGACCCTGGTAACGGAGCCTGAGGTGAAGCTTAGAGATAGGATTCGAAGCTGGAGGGATGCAGGTCTTCAAAGCAAAATGAGGGATGGTATGGACTGGGCTGACCCTAAATTTTCTGAAGACATGTGGCAGACATGCAGATTCCCCTGGCCCCCCTTCAGGAAGGACTTGTGGCCCCAGATGTGTGGTCAGCAGATGGTCTTCAGTTATCAGCCCCTTTCATGGATGGCCTCAGCTGGAAGACCCACAGACAATGAGTCATTGAGGGGGTATGTGGCAGGCTGAGGAATAGCCCCATAAGATAGCCACTTTCAGAACCTATGAATCTGTTGCCTGAGATGGCAAAAAAGACTTGGCAAATGTGATGACATTAAGGGCCTTAGGTAGGGAGATTATTCTCAATTATCCACTGAACTTAAGGTAACCCCAACGGGCCTCGTAGGAGGAAGGCAGGAGGGTCAGAGTCTAAGAAGGAATGTGACGATGGGAGCACAGAGAGAGAAAGGTAGTGATGGGGGCAGAGGTAGAAGTGATGCATTTTGAAGATGGAGAACCATAAGCCAAGGAGTGCAGGCGGCCTCTAGAGGCTGGAAAGGATAAGGAAACAGATTCTCCTCTAGGGCCTCTGGAAGGAACGCAGCTGTGCCAGCATCTTGATCTTAACCCTCTAAGACCCATCTCAGATTTCCCACCTCCAGAACTGTACAAAGATGAATTTGTGTTGTTTTAAGCCACTGAGTGGGTGGCTCTTTTTCACTTCAGCCATTGGAAACTCACACAGGACCGAAAGACATGGCTGTCCTAGCCCCAGACAGGGCAGTTCACAGGCAGACCATCCTAGCGCCAGGTTACCCTGTGCAGGGGAGCCAGAGCTAAGACTGGTCCTTCTTCAGAACCGAGCTCCCCTTCTCCCTGCCTTTGCTTCCTCCCTGCTCGCTTCCACAGGGCTTGATCCCAGGGACCCTCTCTAGTGTACACGCTGACCTTCAGTCACTCTCTTTGAGTCATGGGGAGCCCAGGCTGTGCTCATAGGTAGTGTCCAACACTGATCCAAAACTCGAGTATTGGGTCAGTTTGTCCTGGCCTCCCGACATGGTAACCTTGGGTGTGTTGCCTTTGTTCTTCCAGACTCAGCCTCTTGGACTGAAAATGAAGACGAAACACTCCTACCCAGAAGCTTGTTGTGGCGATTGACTGAGACCACATGGGCACCACGTGCTGCAGAGCCTGCCCTGGTGTAAGTTCTCAACAATATTCTTGAAGCAATCGCTGATGGTGAAACTGACACTGATGGATGTCACTGATGGTGAGAAAGGTGGTGAGGGTGAAGACAGTGACTTAAGAACCCCAGGGGCTTATGGCCAGGTCTGTGGTTTATAGACAGCATTCAGGAGAAAGTTCATATGTTGCTTAGTTCTTAGTGCCCAGGATAGTCAGGGAGCAACTTACGAAGAAAAGACCTTTTTCAGGCTGATTTTTCATTAGCCCTACTTGCCATGTCTGATTGTACAGAGAGATTGCTGGGTTCTGGGTTGGATTCTGAAGTCTGCTGGAATCCAGCCCGGAACATTAGATGGGCATTGGCCCACCTAAGGAGCTATTTCTAGGGATCATGCTGGCCTTAATTTCAGACTTAGCTTTGCTGGTCCAAGGCCTGGGCTCTGGACTGTCTGTCCAAGGAGACAGATGACCTGTCTTGGTGGGGAGTGGGCAACAGATCTTGTCCCATCTTCTCCGGGAAGGCCCAAAACCTGCACCTGAGGCTGAAAACAAGTGTCATGTGAGAACCATGTAAAGAGAGAAGGTAGGAGATAACTAAGAGTTAAAGTACCTTTTTTTTTTTTAACATGAAAAGGAGCATAAACTATATTCGTGGATTATAACTGTAAATCCTCTCCCCCCCACCCAAAAGTTAGCTCCTTAAGGAACATTAAAAAAAATGACTTTCTTACTTTTTGTTCCTCACCTTGGATGGTCTGCCTGGAAGGTGTAATTTGCAGGCAAGCTACCGAGGATTCTCTGAACAAGAACTGCCACCAAAGTGTCAGAGGACCCGTGCTTGGACCTAACTCACAGTCTGCAAGTCCTCAGCATGGAGCTGACCAAACAGTTCCAACTAAATTAAACTCCATACAGTTCTCCTGGGCTGGGCCTGTGGGTGCAAAGCCCCAGCTGTCAGCCCAGTTCGTGGCTGAAGATAAATCACTGCAGAAAATGGACTATAATGAAAACACTGACAGATCCTTCAAAGTAATGGCGCTCGAGGGTTTCCCTTTTGTTACATTCTGTATATTATGCAATTACCGCCTTGAAAATAGCCTTTTCTTCATCCTGAGAGTCGAGTCCTGGTTTCCAGAAGAGGGGCCGTGGGAGTCGAAAGAGGCCTTCATGCTTGGGACTGTAGGTGTGTTGGATGCAGCCTGGGTCATTGTTGACAATTGCAGCAATTTTCTATTTCATGGAGGCTGGAATTGGCCACGTCTAATCACTAGAATCACTGCACTGAAGACTGGACAGGGCAAACAGGTCAGACTTCCCTCCCATCTGCAGTTGAGGTATTCGCACCCAAGAAATGGATTTTATGCTGCCTTCCTGTTCTGTAAGAAGGGGTGTAACTGAACAAAGAACAACTTCTCAAGAGTGCCTACTGAGGTGGCCGTGGCCAGGGCCATGGTGGGATTGGGGCCTGTACAGTTACCAGCAGAGAAAGGGCCCAGGTACAGCAGATCCTGGGCCAAGTTACAGACCCAGGTCTTATAAGGAAGGTCCATTCAGAAATACCTCGCCCATTCCCTCTCTGGCCTGCCTCTGGCCTTCCTAAGTACTCCAGCCTCGGGAAGCATCTAAATCAGTATGAGGGCTTCCTGCTGGAAATCAGTGAAAAGGTGCCCCTGAGGAAGTACTACTGTACTTGGCATCTTTTAAAAGACAACCCTCCCTCAATCTGAGCGAAGTTAAAAAGGGAAATGTACTGGGTAATGTGCAAGTAAAATCCACTCGAGCAAGGTATGTTTGGATGCAGAAGTCCAGCTGTATCCCTAGCGTGTCCCCTTTCTGCCCATTTGTGCTGGCTTCATGGTTGTGTGGAAGCCCTGGGAAATTCCAGGCTGACAGGCTATCAACTCCAGCACCAATGGGTAAAAGAAGATGCTGCTGCTGCTGCTAAGTCGCTTCAGTCGTGTCCGACTCTGTGCAACCCCAGAGACGGCAGCCTACCAGGCTCCCCCATTCCTGGGATTCTCCAGGCAAGAACACTGGAGTGGGTTGCCATTTCCTTCTCCAATGCATGAAAGTGAAAAGATGACGTATCCCCAATAGTTCTAACATGTTTCAAAACTGAGACCCAGTGAACTGATGGGTTCATGGATACCACACTGAACCAATCACTGTGGCCGGGGGATGCTGGGGACCGACTGGCCAGGCTTGGCCTGTCCGTGAGCCATCTCTAGTTCCTGAGCCAAGGCTGGGCCATACCGCCTTCTGGAATAAACGGAGGAGTCAGCTCACTTTGGGACATAGATGGGGTTTGGAAGGGCGGTTTGCTCAGAAAGTGGAGTACAATTACTCAGAGAACTGGGGTTGGATGCCAAGCAGACAGAGGCAACATTGTGCCCCATACATGGCGCCCATTGTAGGAGGAGCTGGATGAGTATTTGGGTGGCTTTCTCTTTGAGCAAAGTCACCTTCAGTGTTCAGCATCACCTTGTCACTTCGCAGATTTCCTAGACCTGCTCTCCTTTGCTCAGTCAGCACTTTCACCATGCTGATGAGCATGGGGTATGGGTTTCTAATGGCTGCCAAGGGGCTTGAAGGTGAGAACTGGAAAGGCAGGGAAGTTAGCACCCTCCCAGCAGAAACCTGGTGAGTGGGGAATGAGAGGCATTCCGAAGCAGATGTGCAGATGCGGTCCTGCTCCTTTTGCTTCCCTTCGTAAACCCTTTCTAGAAGACTCTTGAGTTCCTCACGAACACATCTGCTAAGAGACCCGTGCATTAGATTTCTATTGCTGCTGTAGCAAATTACCACGACTGTGGTGGCTTAAAGCAATGTAAATGTATTCCCTTACAGATCTGGAGGTTGTAAATATAAAGCAAGTTGGCAAGGCTGGATTCCTTCTGGAGGCTCTGGGGAGAATCCATTTCCTACCTTTCTCAGTTTCTAGAGGCCACCTGCATCCCTGGCTCAAGGCCCCACACTGCCCCTCTCTCTGCTTCTGTTGAGACACCCCGGTCTCTGTTTTATAAGGACTCTTGTGATTCCGCTGGGCCCACGTAGATAATCCATGACACCCTCCCCTTTGCATGATCACTAACTTAGTCACACTTATAAAATTGCTTTTTCTTTGTTAGCATTTTCACAGGTCTGGGGGTAGGATGTGGACATCTTTGGGGTCCATTATTCAGCCAACCACAGCCCGTGATGGCTCTGGGAGGCTCACTGTGTAGCTCTGGCCAGTGTAGGCCTGCATTGCCTTCTATTCCTTTCTTTTTCCTGCCTCAATTCCCTTTTCTTCCTCACACTTGACCCCTGGACTTGCACATCTCAAAGGATCTTGATCCAGGCTCTGTTTTCGGAAGGACCAGGGTGAAGGAAGCTTCAATGGACTCATGTGGTCCCCTGTATGTCCTTCTCTTGCAGCCTGTCACCCTGTGCGTGACAACTTGGGCATTTACATGTCTGGACAAGGAGCCACATGCTAAAAGAAGTTTTGTGTTTATCATTTGTGTCCTCTGTTTAGGGAGGAAATCCAGTAGGTGCTCCATGGATCCTTAAATGAGTGAATGATGAATTGGCTTTTTACCTATCCTAGAATTCTTGGTTGAAAACTTACTTACTCTGAAATGTTTCTATTATACTTCCCTACCAATGCTTAGAATGTTTATACACAGTTTATGCTTCAGTGAGTTTTAATTGTGCACATTTGTGCTCAAGGGCAGAATCAAGAAAGAATTAGGTGAATAAATATTTTTAAAGATCTAAGATAAGATCCTAGCTATATGACCTTGGACTAGTCACCTTTTCTCTTTGTACCTCAATTTCATTGTCTGTGAAATGGTACTAACAAGTAAACTTATCCCACAGAACTGATAAAATGATTAAATTTGTGCTGATGATATATTTAAAGTATTCAAGGCAATATAACTCTGGTTTCCAAAATATCTGATTTCAAGGAATTTTTATATATTCACAGAAGCTAAATTTTATGAAGATTTTATTTGTGGATATCCATTTCTTCAGTGATATTTTCCAAATAGACTGCTTGACAAGCCCCTTTGCTTAGTTGACTGACTTGATCCACGGTCGTTTCCATTAATCCACCTTCTAGCTAGAGGCAGCTATGTGCCAGTGTTTGGAACAACTTGATATGAGCAAAAACCTGTATGGTAGGACTTTCTAGAAAGTGTTTCCATTCTTTAATGAAAGATGTTGGAAAGGACAGCAGCCTTTGCCTCTCTCTTTTCTTCCTATGTCTTGTAGAGACAACACCTGGAGGTCCTTCAGCCATTTTTCAACATGAAGCAATGAACTTGAGGAAAAAGAATAAAAGAATCTCAGAAAATCCTGACCTTGACTGATAGTGACCCTTGAACCAACACTGGCAGCCTTCTGCCCCCCAAACTTCTAATTTGTCCCTTTTCAAGGATGATACCAGAGATGTGGAGAAAGGGATAGGAAATGTAAAAAGTAACCAAAATAATAAAAAAGGAAAAAAAAATAGTGAAAGAGTCAGCATCTCCCTTAGGATTTTAAAGAATTACAGAAAGGAAAGGAGCACAAAACCAAAGCAAACCCATCCCCATCCCCTGCAGTGACGGAAGCAACTCGAAAGCGGAGACCGTGTGCTTGGTTCTGTGTCATTTGTACTGGCATCCTGCCTGGCACAGTAGGTGTTTGTTGAACAAACAAAGGAATCTTTCTTTTCACCTCTTTTAACTTTGGCCTAATCTGTCTGGCTCATCAGAGCAGTCGTGATGACGGTTGTTTGGTGGCTTTCCAAAGACAGTGCCATTTAAGTACAGCACGCAGCTGGAGGGGGCCAGGCAGGCAGCTGGAGAGCTGAGCCTGGCTGCCCAGACCTGTGTTCACAAAACTCACATGCTTCACCTGAATCTTCAAGAGGAAGGGGTCTCTAAACACTTGCTCCAGTTTGTGATTTTCCTTGGAGAATTTCAAATGAGGAGTCAAATATAAACTTGTTAGGAGAAGCTCGCTCATTAAAGTTCTGGCCTCTAGCCCCAGGATCGTATGACCAAATGGGAGACATGTCAGCAATTTTCAGGACCCTACCTGCGCTTCCAACTTGGACACCAGGAGCAGCTGCCAGCATCTCACCTGCACCACGCTTCCTAACTCTGATTTATCACAAAACTCACATGCTTCATCTGAATCTTCAAGAGGAAGGGGTCTCTAAACACTTGCTCCAGTTTGTGATTTTCCTTGGAGAATTTCAAATGAGGAGTCAGATATAAACTTGTTAGGAGAAGCTCGCTCATTAAAGTTCTGGCCTCTAGCCCCAGGATCGTATGACCAAATGGGAGACATGTCAGCAATTTTCAGGACCCTACCTGCGCTTCCAACTTGGACACCAGGAGCAGCTGCCAGCATCTCACCTGCACCACGCTTCCTAACTCTGATTTCCCAAAAGGCAGCGACAGGGTCCTATGGGCCTCGGGACATCTCATGCCACAGTACAGACTCAGTATCTCATTCATAACCGGGGTGCACAGCCAGTCTGTTGAGCAAGCATCAATCCTTAGACATTTATCTTCATGGTCTCTCATGAGGGAGAAGCAAAGGCAAGAGAACATGTTCCTGAGTAATTTATTCTGTTCCCTGGCATTGATGAAAGGGATAGAAATAAATCAGTGTTTCTACTCAACTCATCTGAAGGACAAGCCAAAATCACAACATTAAAAATTAACATCTAAAACAGATTGTACATTACTAGGGATGAGTTCAGACCCAAAGTAGAATAATTGGCCAAATGAATCTACAAAATGTTGGCTATGACAAATTCACTCTCATTTCCAGTGGTTAAGAAATAAAAGAAGACAGATTCTCTTTATTTCAGGCAAGGAAGATGTGAAGAAACAGCTCAGTAAAAACATGAGTTAAGGGAGGCACTAGGAAAAAGGCTAAGGCCCAAGAGGTGGGGCTTTCTAGAGCACCAAATTCATCACTGAGCACAATCCACCAGGTCCTTGCAGTTCACGTCACAAATTAGCTGGTTGTTCCTAATTTGGGAACCACCTAAATTCTAGGTTGAAAAGTTAAATCATCTGTTAAAAGTTCTGATGATCTAAACAACTCATTCAGTGCCCATAATATACATATATTGATACCATCCATAGACATGAGATTCACATACTCATTCATCCATCTGTGTGTCCAGCCAGCATTTATGGGGCACCAGCCGTTGCTGGGCCCTTGCCAGGACAGAAGATACAATGATGGATCAGACAGAAACTTTGGTTTCAAAGAAATTAGTCCAGTGCCTGGCTTTAGAGCAGGATTTTCCAATCTTTCCACACTATTAACTATTTGGGCTGGACACTCCTTTTTTGTCAGGGCTGTTATGTGCATTATAAGACATTTAGCAGTGTGCCTAGCCTCTATCCACTAGATTCCAGTGGCCGTTGCCCCTCTAGTCATGATTACCAAAAAATTTCTGCAGACCTTAACAAATATCCCCTGAGGAGGGAGGGCAAAATTGCCCCCTGTTGAGAAGCTTTGCTTTAGAGTCAGAAACATAGCTTTTGTTTCTGCCTTGATCTCTTACTAGTTGTTTATTTAACAAATTGTTATTTAACTTTTCCTTGTGCCCAGCACCTAACCGTTTCTGGCACAGAGAAGGTATGTGGCAAATGTTTATAGGTTAAGTGGATGAATAGTGAATGAATGAATGTCTATGAGACCAACCTATTCCTAAGGAGCTGACAGGCTGTTAGGAGGATCCGGAGTCTTGCTATACACAAAGCCAAGCAAGCAATATATTCAATCAAAAATATGCCTCAGCTAAGCAAGGAAAAAAGCTGCTTATGTGATGTTTAGTTGTGTAGGCCTGACAGATAATTGAGCGACTGGATTTTTCAGTTTCAACAGATTGGTTTGCTATTCTGTAGCCACAATAACAGAGCAAAGTAACATCATGTCTATGTTTAATTTTCTGGAGGGTGTTGCATCTCTGAGGCTCACAGTCTGGCCAATTAAATGTGGCCGATTGGCACTCCCACACAAGTTTGGGGGGCATTTAAAATAGCTCTCTGCAAAAGAAACAAAAAAGCCAAGCTGCAGAGAAAGTTTTAACTCTCTCAAGATTTCGTATTTCAAAAGCAGGCTCGTGATGGTAAAATTGTTCTGGGTGACAGTGAATAGATAAGCCGTCCATTTTGAGCATCCTGGTGTCAGTCTAAGCGTCAGCTTTGTGGCTGGTGTCTGTGTCTCTTGGTGGAGTTAGATAGTTTTTTATATTTAAGGAAATCATCAAGCTTCCATTCACTGGGGGGCTGAGGTTATTAGGCTTTTGACCATGATTCCAACTGTTCAGAGGGAGTCATGACTGTCACTCACCAAGCTTTCTTAACTGCTTAGGCTTAAATGAGAGGTAGCTCATCGAAATGCAGCAAGATTCTGTACCTTTTTTTTAAGTCTTCCAGACACAATTCATATAGGTTCGTGTGAAGGAGACTATTTTTGTTATCTATTGCCACAGCGATGCTAAGTAACAACCAGAAAGTGTCATAGTTGTTTAGCTGGTAAGTCAGGTCCCACTCTTTTGTGACCCCATGGACTGTAGCCCGCCTGGCTCCTCCATTCATGGGATTTCCCGTGCAAGCGTGGATTGCCATTTCCTGTTCCAGGAGCTCTTCTCAACCTAGGAATCCAACCCATTGTCTCCTGGGTTGCAGGGGATTCTTTGTCCCTGATCCACCAGAGAATCCCGAATTATCATTGACATATGGCAATCGCATTTGTTTAGCCTAGAAATCTGAAGAGTTTAGCTGATCTCAGCGGGACCCAGCTGAGACGGGGCTGGGCTGGGGTGTTAGGGGTCCTGTGTATCTGGGGTCAACTGCAGGTTGGCTGATAGGCTCTGGTAATCCTGGCTGGCTGTGCTCACCTGCTGGAGGTGGAATGGCTATTGGTGGATTTCGGATGGTCTTGGCCAGCTTGACAGGGATGAGTTTCTCTGTCCAGAGGCCAGCTGGGAAATGTGCCTGTGGCAGTGACAAAGACAGAAGAGCTTGCCCTGTGTTTGCTAGCATTTCATTAGCCGAAGCTCATCACATGCCTGAGGCCAGAACTAAAACACCAGGCCAAAGACAGGGCCTACAGTAAGTGGGCCCTGTCAAGCTACATGGTCAAAGTGTGGGTGTCGAAAGGTGTGACTAATTCAAATTGACTAATACATCAATACACTACAGAGGCTAAACTCCAGAAAGTGCTGGGGCTTGACAATCAAGCTGAATCTGAGCAAGAAAGAGCCTTACAGAAATGTTCAGAGAAAGAGGAAGAGGGAAGAGGTCCGC
The DNA here is from genome assembly GCA_006408675.1 of Madoqua kirkii. NCBI lineage: Eukaryota > Metazoa > Chordata > Mammalia > Artiodactyla > Bovidae > Madoqua > Madoqua kirkii. Next base: position 56,255 of record SJYC01020972.1, read on the forward strand.
GACTTGGGGAATGGCTCAACCACTGGGCTGCTATTTGGGTTCCTTGTATTAACATCTAGTTAGGAAGAGTGTCTTAACCCTGGAAAGGGTAGCACAAGGATGAGTAGGAGACGGTTTGGGTGGGGAGGCAGCCAGCTCCCTAGAGAGTCCATATTTGTAGTCCCAAAGGGTTTCCACCCCAGGCTATTGAAGGGCTTGACCATAGAACCGCTGACAGTGATTGTGAAGCATCATGGTAAAATGATAGAGGCTAAAAAAGGTAGGTTGGTTTTCAATGGTTGACGTTTGAAAGGGATATCTCCCTAACACATCTTAATTCACAAGTGGTCTGGAGTATTTAATGTTCTCTCACCCCATCAAATGCCATTAGAATGACTAAAAATGCTGAATATATTCAACTAAAAATGAATATCACTGGTTTTATAAACCTAGGTCTAAGGCCATTTCTGGGCTTCCCTGGTAGTTCAGCTGGTAAAGAATCCACCTGCAATGCAGGAGACCCTGCTCTGGTTCCTGGGTTGGAAAGTTCTCCCAGAGAAGGGGTAGGCTACCCACTCCAGTATCCTTGGGCTTCCCTGGTGGCTCAGGTGGTAAGGAATCTGCCTGCAGTGTGGGAGACCTGGGTTTGATCCCTGGATTGGGAAGGTCCCCTGAAGGAGAGCATGGCAACCCACTCCAGTATTCTGGCCTGGAGAATTCTGTGGACAGAGCGGCCTGGTGAGCTACAGTCCAAGGGGTCACAGATAGTTGGACGTGACTGAGCGTGCTAAGCACCTTGTACTAATACAAGGTCATTTCTAAATCAGTTAAAATAAATTCCTCTCAAATTATGAATATACCTAGTGTCACATCCCTCTTTGTCCTCTCATAATAGCGTTATGGATTCACCACAGTAATAAACTAATTTATTTGCTTATTTGTTTCAGGTGTTGTGCTAAGCTATTTACATGCATGGTCTCATTTTGTCCTCACAGCAATCTCAAGTCACCGGCACCATCATTACTATTTTATAAATGGGAACATGGGAGCTCAGAAAAGTCAAAGCTCGTGCCCAAGTCTGCCTGATGCCTTCCCGGGCTCTCCATCCCCTCACATTGTCTGCCTCTTGAAAAAGGTGAGTTGTAACAGGGCGAAATAGAAGTGGGATTCCAAGTGGGAAAAAAAAAATCAGCAGTCCAAGTAGAAGATCGGGAAACCCTGACTTGCCAGCAATTGATGTGAATAAATACCTTAGAGCTTTTGTTAAATGGGAGCTCAGAAAAACCAAAGCTTGTGCCCAAGTCTGCCTGATGCCTTCCCGTGCTCTCCACCCCTCACATTGGCTGCCTCTTGAAAAAGGTGAGTTGTAACATGGCGAAATAGAAGTGGGATTCCAAGTGGGAAAAAAAAAATCATCAGTCCAACTAGAAGATCGGGAAACCCTGACTTGCCAGCAATTGATGTGAATAAATATCACATGGGAGCTCAGAAAAGTCAAAGCTCGTGCCCAAGTCTGCCTGATGCCTTCCCGGGCTCTCCATCCCCTCACATTGTCTGCCTCTTGAAAAAGGTGAGTTGTAACAGGGCGAAATAGAAGTGGGATTCCAAGTGGGAAAAAAAAAATCAGCAGTCCAAGTAGAAGATCGGGAAACCCTGACTTGCCAGCAATTGATGTGAATAAATACCTTAGAGCTTTTGTTGACCACAAGTTCAATAGGAGTTAACAGAGTGGGGCTGATGCCAAGAGCACAGAAGGAAGCCTCGATTCTTTTGCAGGAGGTGTGTGGTTCTGGACAAGACTGTGCCGTACAGGGAATCTGATTTCGTCTACTAGTGATTATTAGAAGGATTGAGTAACTGCATCTGTGGCTTTTAAGGTGGCACATTTTAAGAAGGTCACTGGCACTTTGGAGTGTCCACTGAAGGAGAATTAGGAGGGTCAAGAGTTTCATGAAACCATGGTATGTGGGAAAGAATTTAGAAATGGAGGATGGGTGATCTTCTACCAATAAGATTTAGAGGTTATATGGATAACTTTCTTCAGCTCCTTGAAAGGATTTCATGTGCAAGATAACACAGTCTCGTTTAATACTGATCCAGAAGTCATAGTTATATGATCTGTTGGGCCAGTGGTTGCAATCTGGATTATGAATCGCTCTGAGATGTGGTGAGTTCTGTGACCCTGAAGGAACACGGTCAGAGGAGACTTAGAGAGGGCTGTGGCCCTGAGGAGGTCCTTTTCCCTATGTTGTCTTCCAAAATTGATGATTTCATTACTTATGACTGGAGTATTCACTGCGGCTTTCTGTGTGCTCAGCCATTATGACATAATATAGTTGAGAAAGGGCTAGTCCTGCTTGTGCAGTAACGCACAGAAGTAGTATTTTAAAGGGAGAATGTTAATTGTTTACTCCTGTTGGAAACTCCATTAGTGTAACACCCCTGGTTTCTCTCTGGCCCTCTGCTCATCCCACACTTTTGAAGGGTGAGAGAGAAGAGACTCACAACTTAAGAATAGTAAACTTGGCATTTTGGCCTCAGAGCCATCACCCGCCCTTCTCTATTGGGAGTCTACAGAAAGCAAAATTTTTCCATTCTTTCCTAGGCGTAAACACCCTTTTCACATCCTCATGTTGGGAGACTGAGTTCGGTGATGCCATTACCGTGTGAATAAGTCTTAAATTTTGAGGTTTAGGATTAAGGATATGGTCTGCTTTTACCTTCAGTGGCATCTTCTAATTTAGGCTTGTTTGGGAATAGAGGAGCTATGGTAGCTTCCATCTGCCACTCTCTTGTCTCCTGTCTCAATTTTTTTTTGGAACTCAGGGAAAGAAGAGTAATTGGATGTTTATTCTCTATGAGCCTCAAGTCTTACTCACACCATCTCCTCTGAGCATGCCAGCTGTATGTCTGTTATTACCATCCCCAGTTTATAGATGAGAAAGCTGAGGCTTGATCAGATCAGGAAGTGAGAAAGGCAATTTTAGCTCATGCCTGTTTGAACCCAAAATCAAGGCTCTCTGTTGGTGTTTAGTGAGAGAAAGGTTTTGAGCTAGAGCGAATGTTGACAGTCACAGAAGGAAATGACTTTCGGGGACACTGAGGGAGTGAGGATTATTCTGGGCCTTAGATGGTCAGAGTGATTAATGGAGGAAGAGAAAGGAGTGTGGACATTCCAAGGATGTAAGAAAGAAGCTCTATTCCCTCCCAAGAGGCACAGCTGTGGGAATAATGCCATTAACGGCACTATCAGCTTTATCTTCACCATTGTCTTCATTGTAAAAACCACCATTTATTTACTAAAGATTGCTTTACTTACATCTGTTATCTCATATAGTTTTAACTGCTTTACTGAGTTATAGTTGACATTCAGTAAACTGCACCTATGAACAGTTTTATAAATTTTGACATATGAATATGCCCATTAAACCATTATCACAAATAGTGAGCATATTGATCACTCCCAGTAAGTTTCCTTTGGCCCCTTTCTGCTGCTACTGCTGCTAAGTCGCTGCAGTCGTGCCCGACTCTATGCGACCCCATAGACAGCAGCCCACCAGGCTCTGCCGTCCCTGGGATTCTCCAGGCAAGAATACTGGAGTGGGTTGCCATTTCCTTCTGCAAAGCGTGAAAGTGAAGCTGCTCAGTCCTGTCCGACTCCTAGTGACCCCATGGACCACAGCCTACCAGGCTCCTCCATCCATGGGGTTTTCCAGGCAAGAGTACTGGAGTGGGTTGCCATTGCCTTCTCCATGGCCCCTTTCTAATCCTTCCCTAAGTTTCTTGTCCCCGGACCCCTCGTTCTGTCTCCACACAACCATTCACATGCTTTCTGTCACTAAATTTGACTTTTCTAGTGTGTGCTGAGTCACTTCAGTTGGGTTCCCATGTTTGCAACCCCATGGACTGGAGCCCGCCAAGCTCCTCTGTCCACGGAGTGGGTTGACATTTCCTTATCCAGTTGTGATGTATATCAAGAGTTTATTCCTTTCTGTTGCTGAGTAGTATTCCATTATATGAATATAGCACAAGTTGTTTATCTAGTCACATATTGGTGGCTATTTGGATTGCTTCTATCATTTGACTATTACATGAAACTGTTTTGAACATTGGTGTACAAGTCTTCATGTGCACAAATGCTTACATTCCATAGCCCACATTTAATCCTTACCACAAACGAATGGCATAGTACTATTGCAGTCCTAAGTTTATAGATGAGGGAGCTGGAGTCTGCCAAGATCAACTATACTGCCTGAGGCCAGTGGCTAGTTTGAGGCCAGATCTGTCTGACAACCCCTTGCTCAAAGTTCCCATGCAATTCTGCATCCCCGTGCTGAGCGGAATGCCTTCCCTGGGAGAAATAAAGATGTTTACTTTTTTTCCGCTATGAGAATATATTTCTCGGCCTATCACTGCTCCCTGTCATGGTTATCCAGATTGGCTGCTGCACCCAGGCGCTCAGAGGGCAAGATGAGCATTCCGGCTGGGTTTTTTAGTTTACCCATCAACAAGCGATAAGAAAATGCTACGAGGGGCCAGGACATTTTCCTGCCAAGAAAATGAGATTATATCTTCATTTACAGAGTACCTTTGGGACCCTAAAAATGTGAGTTAAAAAAAGAAAAGCAGGTAGAAGAGGCAGAGTGGCAAACATCCTTGGGCGTACTCCCAATCCAAGAGCTGAGGAGCTTGTGGGTAAAATTAATCCATAAAGAGAGCTCAGCTGCAGAATCTGCCAAAAGTTTAGGAGGTTCCATGGCTGGCGATCTCCTGGCGTTCCAGGCAAGCCCTTTAAGGACTCCCCGCCCACATTTCTCTACATGAATCTGGTCTGGGCCTTTGTCCTGTGTCCTTTCCTCATTCGGATTCTCCAACTGATTGCTTCATTCATGTGCTGAGCAGTTACTCTGCAAGGTGGCAGTGTGAGAGAGAAGGTTCAATGCCATTCCCATACAGAGGGACTTACAGGTTGGGAGGGGAAGAGCTACTTTCCTGGTGGCTCAGAGTTAAGAATCCACCTGCAATGCAGGAGATGCAGGAGGCTCGGGTTCAATCCCTGGGTCGGGAAGATCCTCTGGAGGAGTTCATGGCAACCCACTCCAGTATTCTTGCCTGAGGAATCCCATGGACAGAGGAACCTAATGGGCTATGATGCACAGGGTCACAGAGAGGCGGGCCTGACTGAAATGACTGGGCACACAGGCTTGCAGGGAACGATTTACAGGAAGCAGACACTGGGCAAGGCAGCGTAGCAACTGCTCCTTGCAGAGGAGGACCTGAAGTACGCTATGAGAACACTAAGCAGAGAGAAACCGAAAGAACCAAGGAAGGCTTCCCACAGAAGGTGTCATTTAATTATTTAATGTTTTCCTTTTGTTTATACATTTCGAAATGCACATGCTTCTTATGATAAGTGATACAACCACTGGTGTGCTGGTAAATGTTTAAAATTTAGATTTCTGGAAAAAATCATTATGTATATACATTAAATGAGCATGCACACATTGCTGTTGTTCAGTTGCCCAGCTGTGTCTGTGTGACCCCATGGACTGCAGCACACCAGGCTTGCCTGTCCTTCACCATCTCCTAGAGTTTATACAGTGAAAGTGACAAATAGGTGCAAGAGATTAGATCTGATAGATAGAGTGCCTGAAGAACTATGAATGGAGTTTGCACAAGTTCATGTCCAAGCTTCAGTCCCCTCCGTCTTCAATGTGCTACAGTCTCTGGGGTCACAAAGAGTCAGACTTTACTGAGTGACTGAACTGAACTGATGTCTATTCAGTCAGTGATGCTATCTAACCATCTCATCCTCTGCCACCTTCTTCTCCTTTTGCCTTCAGTCTTTCCCAGCATCAGGGTCTTTTCCAATGAGTGGGCTCTTCATATCAGGTAGCCGAAGAATTAGAGCTTCAGTTTTAGCATCAGTCTTTCCAGTGAATATTTAGCACTGACTTCCTTTAGGACTGACTGGTTTGATCCTCTTGCTGTCCAAGGGACTCCCAAGAGTCTTCTCAAACACCACAGTTCAAAAGCATCAATTCTTTGGCTCTCAGCCTTCCTTATGGTCCAACTCTCACATCCATATATGACTACTGGAAAAGCCATAGCTTTGAGTTTACATACATATATATAATTACTTATGTGTTACTGATATATGGAATGTATAGCATAACAATTTACAAATAACAATAAAATATACAATATTCTTTACTATAAATTTCAGGTGTATAGCCAATTGGTTTTTCACTTTTACTGATTTTTGTACTTTTACTGATTTTTGTCAAACTCTTATATCCTTAGCCAGCCTATGGATGTAGTTAACAAACAGATATATTTCTACATGACTGCTGATTAATATTTTCATTTATGTTAACAAAGAAATAAGATAATGTTACCAGTTCAGTTTAGTTCAGTCACTCAGTCGTGTCTGACTCTATGACTCCATGGACTTCAGCACGCCAGGCCTCCCTGTCCATCACCACCTCCCGGAGTTTACTCAGACTCATGTCCATCGAGTCAGTGATGCCATCCAACCATCTCATCCTCTGGCATCACCTCCTCCTGCCCCCAATCCCTCCCAGCATCAGAGTCTTCCCTAATGAGTCAGTTCTTTGCATCAAGTGGCCAAAGTATTGGAGTTTCAGCTTTAGCATCGGTCCTTCCAATGAATATTCTGGACTGATTTCCTTTAGGATAGACTGGTTGGATATAGTGTTATACAAGACCAAAAGTGAAGCAATGAAAACATATCTGAACTTCACATGTTCATCAGTAACATCAGGTACATATTTATTGAGTCAGGTAATGGTTTTTGATGACTTGGAGAATATTTTCTCAGTATTTTGTGCTATTCACAATATAACAACTACAGATGCACCCAATTTTGTTACCAAATTGGTGGCCTAAACATATGCCAAGGTCCTAGCCCAGGCTGAGACCCCTTGTCTTGGCCCGGGAGGTTCTTTTTTCACTTGGATTTGCACAGCCAATAACAAAACTGATATTGAGACCAAAACAGCCCAGATTTCATTCAACTGCCAAATGGAGAAGCAAGAATAGTTCACAGATCAACTTTTCAGTTCAGTTTTGACTGAGTCACCATGTATGTAGGAGAGTGGACGTAAAAAAGGAGGAAGTTGGAAAGAGAGGGAGGAATATTCATGAGTTAACTGAAAACAGGGGTGTGGTTTGGACCCAGAACTGAGGAAGCACTCCTTTTCCGTCCTTGCATGGGCTTTTTCATGCACTCCAGTATTCTTGCTGGGAAATCCCATAGACAGAGGAGCCTGGAGAGGCTATAGTCCATGGGGTTGCAGAAAGAGCCAGGCAAGACTGAGCGGATGAACAACAGGACATATATATCTATATCTATATCTATATCTATATATGATTTGTTTTAAAATGCTTTGTTTATTAAAACATGATATTATATTATGCATATTTACATGTATCTTATACTCTACAATAGTTCAAAGGTCAATAATTGTTCCAAATCTCATTTTTTATTTATTTGGCTGTGTAGTATAATATTTAATGGTATGATTTTACTATAAAGTGAAAGTGAAAGTCAATCAGTCTTGTCCAACTCTTGCAACCCCATGGACTATACCATCCATGAAATTCTCTGTGCCAGAATACTGGAGTGGGCAGCCTATTTCTTCTCCAGGGGAATCTTCTAAACCCAGGAATTGAACTGGGGTCTCCTGCATTGCAGGAGGATTCTTTGCCAACTGAGCTACCAGGAATGATTTTACAATAATTTAATATATTGCTACTGATGAGCACTTACTGTTTTCAGTATTTTTATCCTCTTTGAGGAATGCTATAATAAATGTCCTTGAACATAAATCTTTAGATACTGAAGCTTTTATTTTTATAAAATAATAGGAGTTATGGCATTTCTGAGTTGAAAGGTATGTGTATTTTTAATATTAATAGATATATCCATATGACTTTCAGAAATACTTCACATCTGCATCAGTAATAACTGAGAGAATTTTTCCATCAATCCCACCAGTGATAAATCTTAACTTTCCTTTTAATTTTTGCCTGGGGCAGGAATATAGAGAAATAACTCATTGGTATTTTAATTTGCCATTCTCTGACTACCAGTGAGTTTGAATATCTTTTCATATATTTATTGGCAATTTGGCTTTGCTCTTCTCTGAATTGCCTGTTCAGGCAACCCACTCCAGTACTCTTGCCTGGAAAATCCCATGGACAGAGGAGCTTGGTAGACTGCAGTCCATGGGATCACTAAGAGTCGGGCATGACTAAGCGACTTCACTTTCACTTTTCACTTTAATGCATTGGAGAAGGAAATGGCAACCCACCCCAATGTTCTTGCCTGGAGAATCCCAGGGACGTTGGAGCCTGGTGGGCTGCCGTCTCTGGGGTTGCACAGAGTCGGACACGAGTGAAGCAACTTAGCAGCAGCAGCATCCTTTGTTTATCTTTTCTGTGGAATTGTTTCTCTTTGTCAGTTTGTAAGAGCTCTTTATATAGCATAGATATTAACTGGTAATTTGTCATTTGAATTGCAAATATTTTTCCAAGTCTTTGTTTTCTCTGTTAACTTTCAATTTGTGCTGCTTTTAGATAGTTTGCTGTTTGTAGTTATACAGTGTCTGGTTTGTAGTTAATGGTTTAAGTAGAATAAACATAAATGTTTTGTTTTCTCTTTAAAACATAGGGTTTCTCTTTTGGGTATGCAGGTCTTCCACATTTACGCTATGAACAGATACATATTTTCGTGTGTGTATGTGTGTGTGTGTTTTGTAAAACATTTATATCTAGACCTTTAAAAAATCTATGTAAGTCTGTTTTTTTTCTGGTATGAGGTAATAGTACAACTCCACATTCTTTTAATTCAGCACCCATTTGTGCATGGCCATTTGCTAAAAAAGTCATTCTTCTTTCATTGACTGGAGATATGGCTTTTGCCATAGTTTAAAATCTTATATTTACTGGGATCTATTTTTGAATCCTCTGTTCTTTCCCACTGATTAACTTCTCTATTTTTATGCTAATATATATTGATTTTTTAGAGTGATTTGTAGTGTATTTTGATGTCTGGCAAGGCAGATTCCTCTTTAGTTTTATATATGTACATAGAAATTTTAGTGTTCTCAAGCATTTTTTTTCTCTATATGAACTGAAGTTTAGTTTATTTTCAAGGAAAAGGAAAGAAATATGCT